>JAPDSC010044617.1:0-17201 GCA_026290005.1 Latrodectus geometricus
GGAATCCCCGTACGCTGCAAGCGATTTCGTGGAATCCCCGGGTTGAAGTAAAAAGAGCGCTAAACCGAAACAGCGCTAAACGAAACAGCGTTAAGCGGGGTCTTACTGTACCTTTATATTTTTTAATGATTATACTTTCTTTATAAATGAAACATTTATCATAGGTAACTTTTTCAAAACTTACATTCTGCGAAACATTTGTAATATATACCATGTATTACTTGGGTGAACGGTTATATTATTTTTTTCTGTAATTTGACAATAAATGTAATAACTACAACTTTCACTTAGAGAACCTTAATAGCAATTAAACGTGCGCTTCAATATTAATACTGAGTCTTTTCTTAGTAAAAGATAAAAAAAATATATAATTTTTTTTTGTTTTTGTTTTTACAAAAAAGACAATTAATAATTCAAAAGAATTTTTTTAATTAAAATATAATTTGTTAATTAAAATAAAATATATTTTTAAATAATAAAATATATATGTTGTTGTAACTGCAACGATATTTATTTTGTTTGATGTAGTTTATATTCTGTAAAGTGGCAACTGTAAGTTAAGAGATTTAATAAAAACAAGAATAAGAAGTCGGTTTTTAAAGATGCTGTTAAGTCATAAGTAAATCTGTGAGTTAACTTTAAACTTATAAAAAGTATTACTAAAAACATAAGGCATCAAGAACGAATGTTCTAAGAAGACAGAACATATGTAATAAATATATTATAAATTAATAATAAAATATATTTTCTCAATTAAAATAGTATTTCTTTCTGTAATTTGACAATAAATGTAATAACTACAACTTTCACTTAGAGAAGTTAAAAACAAATTCGGCTCAGTTCTATTTATTTCAGTTTTTGTTGTTTTGCATATTATGTTATATAATGCCTTTCCTGGACTAGAAAAATGTTATTAAACGTGCGCTTCAATATTAATACTGAGTCTTTTCTTAGTAAAAGATAAAAAATATGCTTTTTTTATTATTTTTACAAAAAAGACTAATTAAAATATAAGAAAAAAAATGTTGATTCTTAAGGACTTACCTTAAGAATTATACATATTTTTAAATTGTATTTATATACATATTTAATAACTAAATAATTATATATATATAAAATTATTTAGTTCATAAAATAAAAAAAAAAAATGTTTATTCTATACTTTAGCAGTTTCTAAAAATGTAAACCTTTTAAAAAATACGTGAATCAAATATTTATGACAGTAATACTATTATTTCTTTCCCCATTATGATGGCCATTGTATAAGAAGGTAATAGAAATAATTAATCTTGCTTCCTTTTCACTAAAACTTATTTGTCTGAAAATATTTCTTATTTTTATTAAACGAGAGTATTTCAACAATAAAAATTTTTACTGAGCAGAAGAAGGTTTTATTACCCTGATTATATGATAAGATCTCGAATGAATATTTTATGACAAGATCATTACTAAAAAAAAAAATTAAATCGTAAAATTAATACAGAATTATGTGTATTCCCCTCAGATTTCACGGCTTTTGGCAAATGACAGACTTTATTAGAAACGCCAAGTTTTGACCTTCATTTTGTTGAAAGGAATATTGTCGACCCTATTTGTTCCTGGACTCGAAGAATGTCATTAAATAAATCTAATTTCGTGAAGAAAGCTTTGCACTTACGGGAAGTTTATGGACACAGAATATAGGTGTCCAATCCAATTATTTTAAGCAAATCAATTTCAAAAAACATGTATATGAGTAAAATCTCTTCATCCAGGAAAAGAAAATGTCGCCATATAACACGAGTTTTTGCCAAAAATAGAAAACTTTACTGAACAACACTGGTCTCTAGTAAAATGTTATTCTTTTTAGATAATTTAATTAAAAAAGCTCTTTTTATTGTCAATAAAATAATGAATTTTAAGTGTTTTTATTTTAGTTATTTTTGTAAATAAATTGTGCCCGTATGTTCTAAAATATAGATTCCAACATTTTTTTAAAAAAAAAAAAATTTTTAACTTGTTTTAATTTTTTTTTAAATTTTCGCTCGGGAACAATATGAAACGATTTGATGTCAATGCGAAGAAATTCGCGCCAACTTCTCTGGTCAATGAGATTTCACATATAAATTTACTAGCTGTACCCGCCCAGCGTTGCCCGTGCATTTAGAAAATGCAGATAAGTGAATAGCGCAGGAATAGTAGTGTAGGACATGTAGACTGTCTCTCTCTCTCCCCCCCCCACACACACAACATTCCCCGTCGATAAAAAGGAACAATATATCCTAAATATTTTAAACGGAAAATTTTCCAAAAGATGGTCGCCAGAATTGTTTCTCAAAAGGAGCTGGTACAAACCCGGAATCAGCTATCGGCGAGCAGCGATCTCGAAAAGAAGTTTTATAAATAATTTTTTTAAAATTTTTCTAATTCAAAAATCGAAAATCGGGCTTCGAAGTCTGGTGGCCAGCCCCTTTGTGCTTCCGTGTAAAAAATTCCAGGTCCCTGCGTGCGACAGATTTGGCTGGAGAGCTCGGTCAGACAAATGGACAGACAGGCAGACAGACACATTACACGTGCTTTTATTATTATAGATCGTTTGTGCTAAAATGAATAATAATTAGAATTTCCTGAAGAATGTATTGAGTCAATAATATAGTATGAAAATGGGTACTTCTTCATTTCACCGGTGCAAGTTATAAAGTCGCCAAATGGCATTACTATGCGTAACAAAAAATCACAAAATTTCTGCTTTTTCCATCATTAACTTTCTGTTTTTTCCAAACATTTTAAATAAAAAAAAATATTTTTACAAAATAAAATTTTCAATTAACATTAAATGAATTAAATTAATGGTACAATCCTAGGAGACAGGATTCAATTTGTCACCAAAGGTCCCATACCTTTGGTGACAAACGGGAAAAAAAAGCGTCCAGGCAGAACGAAATGGCAAAATAAGAATTCTAGAAATCGTTGCGTTTATCGTATCTAGTGTATCAAAGTAGGATTACCAAGAATGACAAAATTTATAACCAACTAAAATTATTCATGCCAAGGACCTAAAGCACATTTTAACCTAAGATTCAAAACACTGATGACAATTTTTCGACATAATGCAAATGAATATCTAGATCCGTTGTAGAAAAAGTCCTTAATAGGTGAAAATGCGCATTAGGTCCCCTACTTGGCGCCTTTTCAAAACCGCCGATGCCATGGCGAAAATTCTACGGCTATTTCAAAGTGAAACTTAATTAGCGATCAATGAAAAGACTAAAACAAAAGGATAATTAATGAGCATGAGTGAAAAAGCGCATCAAATTCGCGAGTTGGTGAAGTAGGGGAACTAAAGTGCAATTTAACCAACAAAAGAATATGGAATTAATTTTATAATACACACATACACAATCAGCCAGTTTAACAATATAAAATTCCAAACACGAAAAACAAAAAGCATCATACTTATAACTTAAAAGGGATAAAAAGAAATTATTGGCTGTATCCCAGTGTACGGTACGCTATTTTTATACAATTAATATAATTATAGAATATACAATTAATATCATTATATAATATAAAATTATATTATTTTATACAAATAATATAATTTTATACATTATTATATACAATTAATTATAATTGTATATATGATTACCGTTGTATATATGCGTACCGTATAAGGAGCGTACCGTTCACTGGGAATTAACCGAAATTATTAAAGGCGGAAAAAATTATAAGGGTAAGTAAAGTCCAAATTTTAAAATGCAAAATTAAGATTTCATCTTGATTATTATAAGTTATTCTCTAAAATATATATAATAACATTTTATCACTCACTCATAATTTTGGCTTCATTTTTTTTTTTTATTCTTCCATAAAAGCTGATCCTCTACTTTGTAGGTGGAGTTTTTTCTTCCCCAGGTTTCTTTTCTCCTGGTTTTCCTCCTTTATCATCAGGCTGTCCGGGTTTTTTCTCACCAGGTTTCTCTTCAGGCTTTTTAGGATCCATTTCTTCTCCCACGGGAATTAAATATTCAAATGAAAATATGTGATGAATTTTTTGCTTTAAGTAAACTATACAGTAACGCAGCTTATCAAATCAAAATTAGAATGTGAAATTCTGCAAATTGTCTCACTTCACTCGCGTATCATATCCACGTAGCACCTTCTCACGTGGATGTTCAAACCAGCCTTTACAGTTTTAAATAACTGTAACAATTTTTACTTCTGGAAACGTCTAGAAATTTCTGTAAAGTTTGGAATAGAGGGCGCTAGTTTCTCAGTTAATAGGAAAATGGTTCCTATCATAACTTACCGCTGTTGTACTTCTTACATGTTTATATTATTGCAGACTAATACAATAATATTCCATGTTTCAAAATTTATGTCGGATTTAATATTGATAGCAATCAAAACATAAATTTATATTCAATGAAACTTACTACGTTATAGATCAACTTCGATTCAAATTAAAGTTATTTCATATTGTAAGTGCGAATGATGAAAACTTTCCGAATTTCAGTAAAAGAAATCATTATAATCATAGAGGTTGCCTTTGACTAAATTTTTAGTCAAAAAGGGAATAGTTATCCGAATTCAGCGACATTAAATGAATGAAACTTTTATTTCTTTTTTTCCAGTTAATAACAATCATGTAAAAATAGGGGAAATGGCGGCATTTTTAAACAACCAAGCTAACAACATTCAAATTCGGAATATACTTTATGGTGCCTCTTTGATTCTCGCAAAGTTGTAATCGCGATTGATCGCCAAGCCGGGCAAACCCCAATCATATTCCGATAGCAACAGGGGAATTCATTGTCTGTGCAACAAAAATCGCCAATAAAAACGATAGCCAAACAAAAATCGCCATGTTTGCCAAGGGGCCACCTTAAAGTATAGTTTTACCATAATTTGACATTGGTAACGAACAAATTTCAAATGGACAGACAGACAGACACATTACACTTGCTTTTATTATCTATCTATAACCCCGGAATCAGCTATTGGCGAGCAGCGATCTGGAGAAGAAGTTTTATAAATAATTTTTTTTTAAATTTTTCTAATTCAAAAATCGAAAATCGGGCTTCGAGGTCTGGTGGCCAGCCCCCTTGTGCTTCCGTGTAAAAAATTCCAGGTCCCTGCGTGCGATAGATTTGGCTGGAGAGCTCGGTCAGACGGACAGACACATTACACTTGCTTTTATTATTATAGATTAACACAATATTTTACAAAAAATATGTTTAGTATTTAATATTTTATTTTTCTCTATTATATTAAAGAATTAGACGATTCTTTCCAGAATTTCACCAAAATCAGGGGAATTCACCTTCCCATAAGACCTTGGGTAACTGGAATTTTTTAATGCAATAAATCAGCAATGCCTACAAAATTTATGAACTCTTTATTGATTTGGATGTGAGAATTTGTTTAATCATATTAATTTATTCCAGTTAATTTATTTCCTCCAATTAATTTGACGGTTAATTTGTTTTATCCAATCGGTCGTATCGTGAGCAATCCACATAGCATTAATGATTTATTTTGATTAAACGTAAGTTGACATTTGATGGAGCCGTGGTGGCCTGGTTCGTTAGGGCATCGTTCACTTTACCGTATGGTAGGGTGTTCGAATCCCGGCTTATCCAAAGATCGCTTGTGTTCGCTAATGGCAACTAGAGCGGTTAAAATACGTCGTGGTGGCAATGATCTCCATGTTTCCATTCCAAATTAATACCTATTGAGATGTTAGGAGCCAAGCTTTTAGAGTCTTTTCTGGCTTCTTATCTCTAAATTGGAAGTTCCAGATGGTGCTGCCATCTATGAGCCGAATTCGTATTTCCACCCTCGTATGGGGGTGCTCTTTAGAAAATGGAAGACGCTCTTTCTAACCTCATTCGCCCAATCCCTTACAAGTGTGTTTCGCTTCCCAAGTGTTCATAAGTAATAACAACACATAAGAGGCAACTCTTGTATTTTGTTCATTACTGCTGGTGTACTACATTGCCCAGGATTACGATGGCCCAACAGAAGAACAGTGATCTCCTGGGGTGAAGGTGCCAGGTACTGTTTCAGGAAAATAATTAAAGTATTTCTTATTTCTGCATGCATATCTATCCGGATATGTGCTGGAAAATTTTCGGGTTTTGGAATATTTGAGTACTGAAAAAAAAAGTATATGTCAGAGCTGTAGTTTTCATCTGTTAAGCTATCTGCTATTCGGTATCGAATACTTTACATCTCTCTGGCTTGGAGTCAAATGTTCCCAAACTTAATGTTGTTAAGATTCACCATGGCCTAGTGGTCTGGAGCAAAGTGCCCCGGATTTAATCGAATGTTGAAAAGCAGGAAATAAATGTTTTGTTTCTGCCTTCTATGTGGACTTCCAGTAGCTTCACGCTGCTTCCCGTCAATGTCAGAAAAATAAAGCATCATTTATCCCGGGCTTTGATTGGGAGGGTGACCATATTCTCCCTCTCTTTGTTGCTGGAGCTCCGTGGGTTGGGGCGTGGTCACGTTCATCTGTAACATCCAAAGTCCTACCGCTGGTGTGGCGTGGATGTGGAGAGGAAAGTGTTAGTTCAGGCGTGACCTTGTCACCTGATCGTAGTTAAGATTCTGAGGCTCTTGGTGACGGGCTAGTATTTCAAATCCGTTAACCTTAAGGTACAGTCCAGGGTTCATCTGCATCGCTGTATGTGTATGTGTACATCTGGCGGATAAGTTCTTGTGGGTATTCAGGGTTTCCTCCCTTGCGATATGTTTATACAGCCCTTATCTACGAAAATCTTGGTTAAATTTACTGTACGGTCACTCTTGGTGACTTTTTCAAAATTTCGCCAAAATTCTCGCCATTTTGCATAAGCGAGATCTAAAAAAAAACAGAATATTGAAAAGTATTGCCTGTACAAAAATTGGATTGCCAGAAAATGTTATTTATCACCAAATGTGGAAAAATTGCGCCAAAGGTGACCGTACAGTAAATCTAATCCGAAAATCTTCATGGATGATGACAATTTACTCGTTGGATATTAACATGTTGTACGATGGTCCTCGACCGTTAAGCTGTCTAATATGCAGTGTCATTGTGAAAGTTTAATGCTGTTTAATCGATCCCAGATCACTGATGATCACTGATGAGATAGATATTGTGTTTCTGTTCTTTGCGTGCGCGTTTATCAGGGTGGATGCTTGAGAGATTTCCTGTGGATTCTTGGTGACTTGTGAAAACGACCCAATCTATATAAGGATTTCTCATGGAGGTAAAGTACAAGATTGACATTAAAATTTGTTACAACATCCTTATACTATCGACTACACTGTGTCAAAGCTCAGTGCTTATAAACAAAAGAAAATGACTATCCACCCAGTTTACCTCCCACACAGGAATCTCTCGGAAAATCACGCTAATGATCAAAACAGCTTATTGCTCAATTCACAGTTCGATGTCAAAGGAAGTGATTCTTACTAATTAAGAGTTGATGAAGTTACAAATTTAACGAAAAAATGAAAGTCCGTATAAAATTAACTAGTTTCTAAATACTCATTTTGCTCATTTAAATAAAAAGAACATTTTAAACTTATGCAAGTCGCTTTTACTTTTGTGCTTCTCTGTTAAAATTATTATAAGAAAATATATTTATTTTCTTCCCGGTGTTCCCCCCCCCCCGCCAACACTATAAGCACATTATCATTATAAAAGAAAGAATTCGCAAAAAGTATACGTGTGCCATTTTAAAAATGTCATTCGTACATCTCCTTATAACTATCAACATAAATTTTCTCTCGTAAACTTAATTTTTTGTATTGTTAAAGAATATCAATAGTATGCTAAGGTATTTTAGTGGAAAATTTGCGTGATTCGTTTGCTTCTAGCAAATCATTGGCAATGGTGCTTAATGATATTTTTGACTTTTCACATAATGTAGAGCCAATTTATTTTTTATGCTTTGCATAGACTAATCATGAGCCGTGATCCATCAAAAATCATTCTGTGTCAGCATTGTAGATCTGTCGATTAATCTTGCAAAAGCACAAAGGATCAACGGCCTTTTTCATGTGGATTGCGTTTGCCTCACGACCATAAGTGCTCAGGAACGCACATTTAATTCTACTTTTATACTGATACTTTTATACTTGATACCACGCAGTATCAAAATACTTAACAGTATTTTGATACTGCGTGGTATGAACATCTAAACGGCCAGTGGTTGTTATCGTGTATTATTGTGTGTACCGCGAAAATAAAATCCGTCAGGACTATTCATTGTTAGTAATTAGCATTAATCTACCTCACGGGAAGAATCCAAGGAAACTTCCAAGCACCTGCAGATTTGTATGCAGAAAGCAGAAACGCAACATCATTCTCCCGTTGTTCAACTGTGGCTGGGATCAAACCCGCGATCTATAGCTCTTTTAATTACGCGTCATGAACAGCCGAATGGTTAAGACTGTTGTAAGGCATTTTAACATCTACTGCATAATTGTCTTTCAGAAGGTCTTATTATAGGTATTTATGTGATTCAAGGCAAGAAAGGCGGAAAATTCCCAAGCACTCACTTTGACAGATGTGCATGCAGAAAGCACAAAATCCGTTCTTCAAGTATGGTTGAGATAGAGACCGGAATCTTCTTTCAACACTTCATTATACATTGCTTAATATCCAAGACTGATGTAAGACATTTTAACGTCCACATTAAATTACCTCCTTTGAAGTCTTTTTATCGAGAGTCTTATTATGGTATCACAAGGGAGAAAACTAGGAGAATTCCCAAACACTCACCCCTAAAGCTATGCACACAGAAGATAGAAGACCATCATTTAACTTTTAATTAATTATTTTAATTTAATTTTTTTTTTTAACTTGCTTGGTCAACAGCTTACCTGCAGGGAGTCGTTGCAGGCACTTTAGCATCCATTGCATAAATTGCCTTTAGGGAAGAATTACAGATTGCGGGTCATATTAACGTGTCACAAAGGAAGAAACTCGGAATACTCCCAAATACCTACCCCGAAAGTCATAGCTAGAGAAGGCAAAAGCACAACATTCATCTCCCATTGTTAACATAGGCTAGGATAGAACCTGGTATTTTAGCTTTAAACAGTTCTGTCATACCAACAGATTACAGTAAACTTCCCATTAATATTTTTTATATTTATAACTATATGACAGAATTTTCGATACTATATGACGTGATCTATATAATAAGTATTGTTATTTAATACACTTACTAATACACCCTACGAGTTGTTTTGACATGCGTTATACTAGATCAGGGGTCACCAAAGTGGTCTATATAGACCCCTAGGGGTCTATTTAACAACAGTAGTGGTCTATCTGACCCAAGGGGTCGAATGGGGGTCTATTGGGACTCGAAGGAAAAGCAGTTGCAAGTCAAAAATATGTGAAACTTTACGAAAAGGCTCAGCCATTTATGCTGGCGTTTCCAAGTTCGTATATGGTTGTAGCCGGTTTCAGTCACGTTAATTTAATTTTAACTAAAAATAGAAATAAATTAAATTTGGAGCTTCGAGGGAATTTATTGTTCAAATTGACTAATTTCGGACCCAATATAGCGAACCTTGCCAAGAAACACCAGGCACACTCATCTCATTAAGAAGTAAAAAATCTGTAGCTACTTTACTTAGTGTTTCTGATTTATTAAATATCTAGACTAATTATAGTTTTATTTTAATTACCTGAAAATTACCTTTGGGGGGGTCTATGGAGATTTCGAAAAATAATATAGGGGGCGATGATCAAAAAATTTTGGCGACCCCTGTACTAGATGAACAGCCCAATAGTTCTTGTAACGGTAAGAGAAGAATGGTAAATACAAGCTTGTGGCATATCGGCTTGATATCCACAAATGAGACTCACAAATAATCTTGTCTGAGAATGTATATTTAAGATGGATGAAATTTAAACGATAACTAATTTTCCCAAATTATTCTAAGTTAAACATATATTTTAAATAAAATATTTGGTTAAAAATATGGATTTCAATTGTGATCGTACTATTACGTAATTCTATAACTGTTAATTGAATCACCATTGTCGTAATTGCCTGCAGAATCAAATGAATTTCTATGGAGGATATTCAGAGACACATTTTCTAAAAATTGACTATCCAAAATGTTTTCCTATATATAGGCTAATATATTAGTTTAAAGAAATTAATTCCATTGATATTTTTGTAATAATAATTTCAAAACTTAGTAGAATGTTGTATATTAGACTATAAGAATTTTTAATAAACTTTTATTCATCATTAATAATGGATTATTTTGCTTTCCATAGATACTTTGGTTATCAGGCAATCTATGCGTATGCTATATCCAACCTTAACACATTGTTCAAAAACATCATCCATTTGCCACTATATTCAAGCACAAACTCTGCTGCTATTTACTTTTAATACTTAATTAAAACTAAATAAATAAGTTTTTGAGGAACAATATTTTTCTCAAAACACTGATTATTCCGTGAATGCCATAGTTACATAAACAAGCTCAAATTTTTTTGAGCCAAGTACACAGTAAGGCAAGCTTTCTAACCATCGTCGAATGGATTAGAACACACAGCATCCTTTTCAGGAGGTGACCCGACGGTATCGAAGAATACAACTGGAAACCGAAAATTTGTCGAAGTGCAGTTTTCACGAATAGGTAAATCAGTTTGTGAACATTGAAACCATAGTTAATTAAGCTACTTTACATAGCTTCAAGCTATAAACAAGTTAACAATAAAGCAGAAACAAAGAATGAAAAGCAACTACCTTTAAATTTCAAACACAGCTGATAATTAAAAGTTTTTCCTTTTTTTTAAATCTTGTGTTAAAATATATGCATATAGAGCAGGGGTGGCCAAACTTTTGGGATCCGGGGTCTACTCCACATTTAAAAAATCGAAGGCGGTCTGTCAATGGCAGAGCTACATTAACGTACATATTTATTTTCGGTAAAAAGAAAAAATGTTAAATTATGTAATTTTTCTTAAAAAAACTTAATATTAATTTTAGCAAAATAAAAATTTACTGACGAAAATAATCAAAGTATTCATATTTCAAAAACTGTCCATCCTATTCTCTTCGTTTACTTGAAATTTGGCACTGTATATCTGCGACAAGTTTATCACATTGTGGCTGGTACGAGCTTATTGCAATGCATAAGCACAAAATTAAATGTTCATCTGTTAAATTCGACCAATGTTTGTTTTTTGTTTATGGTTTAAAAAGCAGATTCGCAAAGATACCTCGATCCAAACTATGATTTTAAATACAAAATCAATTAGTAAATATTCGGAAACGTTTCCTCAGAAATTAATTTTCAAAAATCAGTATCGCTAAATATGCTCTGGATAATAGTCTGTAGTAAAATTTTTTTTTAAAATAATTCATTGATTCGATGTCTTAAATTAAATTGTTAATATCCGAGGTCATAATCAGAATAATCGCGTGGACTACCTAAAATGTCTTCGCGGTCTACCAGTCTACCGCGGTCGACGTCTTGGCAACCCCTGATATAGAGGTTGACGATGACGCGTATTTAAGTATCCACAAAATTCGCTTCATTTTTACTCCATTTATTTTTCCTAAGTAAAATGTATTATCGTTAAGCATCGAATGCATTTCTGCGGGTCTGCATATTTGCATGCAAGGGCTCACCAATGAGATTGGATCTTAGGATTTAATCTCGTAAAAATTTGCCTATTTCGAGTGAAAATTTAAATTAATTTAACTGCGTCGCTAGATATAACTTCAGGTGAGAAACTGCTTTTATATTAGTTTGGGGGAAAAAGTAATCCATTATTTTTTCGGTAGACGTTTGTAGTGATCGATATCTCGTGAGGCATCTATCAAACAATTTCAGATTTATGCTCGTTGGAAAGGTGACATTTGACACTAGAACATCCTCTTGCGGTTTTTTGTTTGATTAATTCAGTTACGAGTACAAGGTTTTAAAAATGGAAGACAACAAACAGAAAATTCGATATATTTTCGTTTTTCTCTTGTAACGGCGAAAAAGATAGCCGGGTGGCTAAAATTGTGGAAGGTGTTTATCGTCCTATATAAAACTGTTACAACCAGTTACGTACAATTTTTGCTTCGTCGATTCCGTTCTGGTATTTTTGATGTTAGAGATGCACCTCGCATGTGGATACAGCATCGTCGAAAATGTCTATAAAATATCAAAAATGATCGAAGTTAACCGCATGTCAGCAGTCGTAACGCGCAAGACCTAAAAATCTACATGAAAGCTGTTTTAAACCTTTTTACAAAGTGAATCCAAAAGAAGTTACATAAAGTTCACGTAAAAATAATGGATTTCTTTTTCCCTAACCTAATATAAAAAAATAATATTTTATGTTCGAATGGAATTTTTATTTATTTAATCAACTTTGCAAATAAATTTGAGAAAAGCCAACTTTCAGTATGAAAATTAAAAATAAAAAAGTCGAATGGAGCATATATTAAAAAGACAGAACTATCAAACGAAATCCCTAAGTGGAAAAATAGGTTAACAAGTTCTACTGACCCATTTCCCATTCGCCGCCACGCGAACCAAGTTTATTTTTTTTCCCCGTTCACATTTGTCGCAGTCTTTTCGTCGCCAATGCGAAAGAAAAAATAACTGAAAAAAAAAGAAAGAAATATTGACAGATACGCGCTGTAATTATTTCCGAAGCAGGTTCAGTTATTTCGATCACGTTTCAATCCTTAGAAGTTCTATAATTAAACTGATTATTTACCGCAAATGCTTAGAAATATTTACGCGTACTTTTTATTCGTTACTACGCGACGTTAAGTGTATAATTTATTTTTAAAATAAAACATTTATAGAAATTTTGGTTTGTTATTCTGAAACTTTTAAAATTTATATTAATTAATTTTCTTTTAAATATTTACTACAATCTGACTTTAAAATGTTTCATGTATTTCTATCATTAATTAACATTAATAATTTAGCACAAATCTTGTTTATGAAAGATAGTTTCGTAATTTTTATATAATTTTTGTGTGTGTGTATAATTTAATATAATTAATAAAAATTAATCGTCAATACGTCAGCCATTGAAAAATGTTTTTATTGCAATTTGCTTTTGTGTTATATTCAGAACATTCCTTAAAAAAATATTTCAAATGTTTTTTAATTTATCCTAGAAACCCACGGAGATGATAGTTAAGAAAATACTCGAATGTTTCAGGAAAAGAAAGATAATTATTTAATCAAAATTAATTAACCCTTCTTTGCAAAGAAGGGTTAATAATTTAACCCTTCTTCTAGATCATTAGCTTAGTACTCAATAGAAATAAAAGAGGAAAATAACAGAAACACGTGTTACAAACCTTTCTTCCACTCATTTTCAATTTTTTAGCAATAGAAACTCTAATATAATAAAACAAAATTATAAACGAAATCATACGTTTATTGCAACTACAACAAACAGCGGAATGAGACAACTTTAAGCACTGATAATGACACTTGTTTATTTTTGACAGCTATCTTTCTTTTTATGCAATGGACATTAAAAAGGTATCCAAACACGATCAACTTAAAGTGAACTTGTTCTTTTATATAATTTTTGGGCATTATAGGTTATGATGGAAATTTCCACCATTATGCAAAGAAGGGTTAAATCAAGAAGCCTCGTCGAACTGAGGAAGCAAATCCAGATTATGATAATATATGACTTACTGAATAAATGAGACAAGAAAATATTGTGAAGAATCTACAGAATCTCCAATCCCAAAATCTTGTTCTTTGATAGGTCTTAAATTTAGAATACAATAATATAAATGATTATTTCAGATTATTATTTTAATCGTAATATTTTTCACCTTTAAAATTCGATGATGCAATACAAAGTGTGTGTACAGCAAAAATATGTAAACAGATAAATATTTTATAATTTCACTTACACATAAAATGTACACTTATAAATTAATTTTAATATATAAAACATTTAACTTGTCCTTGCCAATTTAAACTAACCCTATAAGTAAAAATTGTTTATTTTTTGTAAATATAAATATTTTTTGTAAATCATATAACTATAAGTAAATATGATTTATTTTTTGTTTGCGTAAATAATCAAATATTAATATTGAATGCGCTTTACATGCTACATGAAATAAATTTATCTTTACTTAATAATTCATAGGTATTTATTTCTTAATAGCGGTATCGAGAGAGACAAGTCTCCAATAATATGTAAAATAACCCATCCCACTAAGATATTAGCCAACATTTTCTTTCCAACTGCTCACTGAAGAGCTCATCCCACTGACAAATTGACTTGTTTTTGATGGGTGGACAAAATTGTATATTCAACATTATCGGTGAAAACAATTATTTGCTTAACTCATAGACCAATTATAAGTAAAATAAAATGGCGTACACGTGATCTCAGCTGTAACGAAAGAAACAAACACTTCATGATTATTAAACATATTTTAATAGAAAATATTTTAAATAATTCGTCGATGACAGTTTTCTGTTATTAGATACATAAAATTATTTTATTTATTTATTTCTTATTTCCAATACAGCACGCAATTACAGATGGCGTACAGAGATCAAAGAAACATAAAAAAATTAAGAATACTTTAAACATTAAAAGCACTAAAAACATATAATCAAGTAGGCAAACTGTTCAAAAAGTCTGTAGCCTACCAGTGTAGGGAGTAGATACAGATACAGTTAGAGCTGAGCAAACGGGAAAATGGTCAGCATCCATAATCGCATCACTGTGGAAGAGGAGACAGGTAGGACTGTCCACCAAATTGAAACGAAAAAGGTGGGAATATAAACAAGATAATTTTGCAGCCGAGATCATCATTGGATATAAAGTTATTTTACTGCAACGCCTATTCTGCTGGCAGATTGATCGAAGCCTTTAGCACTGCAGACCACTCAATTGTTTTTAGGTCGAGTCCAGTGACGTGGTCGACAACCGAACCGGCATGCTCTTCTTAACAAGAATTATAGTAATCGTTCTTAAGTAATAATTATAGTAATCGAAGTGAGATGCTGAGTGTAATCGATCAGAATCCCCGATAACGGTGATTAAGACAATAATCCTCACAACGTTGATTGAGTCCATCATTTTGAGATATTTATAAAAATTTAAAGATTATAGGCTCCTCACTTGTATATTTCAGCCTAACGCAAAACCCTCAGTGTTTAGTTTCCAAACTGGCTTTTTATCGACCCGCTGAAGGAATGAAAAACTGAGTCGATTGTGCCAAATCCTAGGATAGATACCGATAGTGACACTCAATAAACACAACACAGACCACAGGAGCCAGGACGTTCGTGATAGCTGCAGATCGGTATCTCATGAACAGTGCAGTGTATGTACCGGAAAAAGTGTTCTCCAGAGCTAGCTTCTTCTGGAAGCTTGCACTCACAAAGTGTTAGCCGGGCACAATCATGGTTTCTCCAGACGACTAGAGCATTGTGCAAGTGTCTAACTTACCATTGAGTGCAGTGTTAAACTCTAATTTACAAAAATTTTTGTTAAAGCTGAAAAGGGCATGGCTGCCCTTTGGTTCCTACATGGACCGCGAGTACGTGCCATCCGTGTCAGTGCAAATTTTGCATCTGCATGGCTGGTAACGACAAACCGCGCGACCCCATGCACAAGTTACTGTGACAAGCTGGTGAAACGACTTCTTCGGTTCTCCAGGAAGACGGTAGATCCAGTAAAACCATGTTAAAGACAATCGTCAATGGGTGGACCCTTTAACAGCAGTAGAGTTGCCAGTCATCTTGGGGTGGGTGGCAGATGTTTTCTAGGTTTCCCTCTAGTTGCACATGAGGCCCACCTTCCCTCAAAGTCCTCCTAGAGAGGGGCAACACCCCATCCCGCACATGTGACGCTCTCTGCGAGACTAGTGTTCGAGATTCCACGTCGTTACTAGTGTCTCGAGATAGAGTCCCGAAAATCGGCTCCAGATGGGAATTCAAACGCATGCGCACTTGAAGAAAGTGATTGCAATAATTTGACGGTATGTTAATGTGAATATTGTTTAGATTTAGTTTTAGAAACCCTATTATTTCTTAGGTCTTTGTCAAATTTGGAATGAAGTTAGCTAATCAATTTATCCATTTACCTTTTATAATTATCATAAAAAAATAAATGCATGCATCAAACTAATTAAATAAATAATTATTTATGATGTTAGAATATATTTATTTGAGAATTTGCTGCCATTCGCAGGTTAAATCTTATCCCAGAAAAATAAGAGTGAGAAAAATATAAAAATAAGGAATGGGGAGAAAACAAAATGTATCTATTGTAGTAAGACGAAAAATATCGATTATTTGTTTGAAATAGATTCTTTTAAATTTGAATTTGTAATAAGTAAACTAAAAATAGGGTATGAATCCTGAAATCAGGAAAAGAATTATCGCAGCTAACTATTGCTTCTTCGGTTAAAAATCATATCGTCATTAGAAAGGCCAAGGCCAACAGATGCGTTATTTTCGTAAAGTTGGCTTTTCTGCTTTGCCTTACCGCTACTCTGAATGCACAAACCTCGTGTCTTGATTTCGTTTAAAAAAAGCAAATCTAGTTATTTCTTGAAGAGTTTTCATTTATTTTCTACGTGAGATTTTTCATTATGCGGTCCTATTCACCGCATAAACAATACTTTTTAATTATATTGCCGAAACTATATTTTTTATATTTGTATTCGTGAAAATGTGTGCGATTTCTTAAGCGTTTTGTTTTATGTGTGTGGTTTCAATTCACTTTACAAAAACAGATTTGAGTGCACTTAAAATTTAGGTAGGGTAAAATAAAATTGGAAAATTATCCTACTTAACTTGCGGCATATTTTTCTTGTTTTTGATCAGTTTTACTTCTAATAAATTTGAAATTTTACTGATTATAAAACGAATCATGGGTAAAGATCCTTAAAATATTGATAACCTGAAATAAAAATTACACTTTCAAAAGTAAATAAATTTGGAACTACTTTGATATATCCCCCAAATTGTAAATTTGGCGACTTTTTTTCTCGCCAAGATGGATTCTCGCTAAATACAAATAATTAATAACAAAAATTTAAGGGGAAAAAAAAAAAAAATGGCACCAAATACAAGAAAATATTTAATTTGACAACAGCAAAAAAACTAAATTGGCAACACCAAAATAAGAAACAGCAACCCTAAAAAGTCTGTAGGAAGTGCCAGATTTGGCGCTTAATTTTGGGGGGGGG
>JAPDSC010044619.1:0-11539 GCA_026290005.1 Latrodectus geometricus
ACACATAACTACAAAACGTTGACGTTTTATTTATGATGAAAGTACATTATTTTATTTTTCAAAAAAATCATATATATTAATATATAGCATTTCATTACTTTTTAATTGTGTTTTAAGAAAATGTCATTTCCAAAGGTGATTTGATGGACGAAGAAAGTGTTCTTAAGTGGGTCACCAGCGAAGAAACCCTCGACAGTCCGGACGCCATTGAAGAAGTCAACAAGAGGATGTTGGAAAATTTACTGAATGAATCCCATTCAGTAGCTGTTTTATTTTGTAAGTGTATCGGAATTTATGTAAAAAAAACTTTATCTTTTAACTGCTGCATAGCGTTGTTCTTTCGTCAGGCAAACAAATATATATATATAAATAAATTGATATTTAATTTAATAAAATGATTGTAAACGTTAATAGTTAAAATCAAGAAGGAAAAGTTAATTTTTTTAAATAATAATAATAAAGGAAAGCAATTATACTAAATTCGCATTATTTTCAAATATTATATAAGCAGTAGTTAAAATAATGAAAATACCTATAGATAAATTTTAATACATTTCATTAAAATTAAAATATAATAGCTACTACACTGTTATCACAAACTAAGAAAAAATCATAAAAAGGACGATAACTCAAAACGTGATGACTAGAATTTAATGAAATTTATAATCAATATACAACACATAGGAAGGTACAAAATACTATAAGAAGAAATCACCAGATAATTATGGTATATTATAAAAATTAACGTATATTTACAATAAACAAATGAGAGATGTAAGCTTGGTATAGGAAAGGTACCTTTAATATGGGCTATGATTCCCCCAAGAAGCTATTCCTCACATGTAGCAATGTGTGATTCTTTGAATTATGCAATCTAGTAATTGGGTAGGAAGTGCGATCCATTGCTCTTCCAAAGCAGTTAAAAGCGTGGCTAAGGATTGAGAGCAACTACACGTCGACCTAGAGCCTCCTAAGCATGTTTGATTCGGTTAAAGTCCAGTGATCAAGCTAGCCACAGCATGCACTTAATTGTTTCCTGCTTTAAATAAGCATCCATGATGTGTGTCTCGCATTATCATTCTGTAGCACAAAAGCCCCGCATAAAAGTGCACATAAGCCTCCAGGATTTTATCCCTGTAGGTGTGAGCATTAACATTTCCACAGGAAAGTACAAAGAAGTCTGTGAAAGGATCTCTTTGGGTATGAGTCCACTATAGAGATACCACCCAAAACACAGACACTGCCTGGTTCATATTCGTCTCTTTCATGGATACTTATGGATGAAAACAAGTTCCGTACTATCCCTAAATTAATGGGCACTTACTATCACTTTCGAGGCTAAGCCTGGACTCGTTTGTAAAGAGAACAGCCCTCCATTGACTATCCATCCAGTAGACATTTTGAAGTGTCTACTGAAACGTTTCCGCTTTTGGCGTTCAGATTTTTTTAGATGGACGCAAATGACTGGTTGCCTCCGATAAAGATCACGTTCATGAAGCCTTCGACTTATGGTTAATCTGAATACCAACTTTCCGAAGCTTTCAGCGAGAGAGTATCTAAGTTCAACTGCATTTGCGATTATATTCCTTCGTGCATATAGTGACAAATATCGGTCATCGGCACTTGACTATCCTTGACTGAATCTCCTGGATGCAAAATCCGTGGTTAAAAATTGTGACCAAAGTCTATGAATCACAAGCGGACTCATTTTCAGCCATCTAGCCACTTCTATCTGATTTTGTCCTACCTCTGATTTCCCAATAGCTTACCGTCAATTTTGCTGGGTGAAATGATGCTTGGAGGCCATTATTACAATTTCGCTACAACAGATTTCTAATCTCAGATACGAAGCGACAATTGCCACCTTACTCTGAAACATCAATTTTTACACTCCTCGCAAATGATGTATTCAGACAGCAATGCCATTTTTTTGCATCATATCATATTGTCCAGTTTCTTTTACTTATCAATATATTCAAACTTCATTGACATTAACTTATTTTTGGGAGAGTGTATCGCTATTTTTGTGATTTTTTCTTAAGATTTTGTAAACTGTGTAATTTATTTTATGTATGGTAATGTATGTTTTCTTATTGCAAGTGGTAGCTTTATTGAAGTTCTATAATTCTTAGACTTTTCAAAAACGTAAATTATTGGGCATTTCAGATTTTTAAATAAGCCTAATTGTGTTATCCTATCTAACTGAACGAAATGTTACCAAAATATCAGAAATTAAGTGTTTCTAGAGGTATAGTATCTAAAGTCTTGAGAGCATATATACTGCTTATATACTGCATATATACTGCCAAACTTGGCAAAGAGAAATTATTTAAGGAAAGAAAAGCTCAGTGAAAAATTCAACAGGTATTGAAGTGGATTGTTATGTCTAAAAGGGGAACTGGGACTGAGATCGTACGTGGAATCTTTCGTTCTGAAGAGCACTGACCTACAATTAAACCTCGGTGAGCCATTTCATAATGGGGGATCTTGTAGAAATTACATGATAAAATTGAATGTTTTAGAAAATATTAAAAACAAGTAGTCATAGTTTTTTAAAAAATATTCAGAGTTCCCTTGTCCATTTAGAATATCACCACCATGGCGGAGAAAATGTATTATGAACTGACTTTGATCGTTTAAAATATTGCTAAAATAATGTAGTTGATGTTTGCTTCGTAATGATAGTAAGATTTTTTCAGAAATTCTAAACAAAAAATAGAGTACAAAAACGTCCTTTTTAAATTAATAAAATAATATAATATTTAATAAAATGCGAGAATATTTCATAAGAAAGTAAGTTAAGTGTGACCTGACAGTCCATTTAGTGGCAAAGTCCATCAGTATCCATATCTGTTTTTTTGATTGAGGGTCCTGGGGTGCGAAGCACATGTCCCGATTTGATAGAAAGCCTAATGCAAAACTCCCAGTTTTTAGTTCTATACTTGCTTGATACTCAATTTATCGAACAACTGAAGGATGAAAAACTGAGTCGAACTTGCCCAAGCAGAGTATAGAACCTCGGACTTAGCAACTCGGCAGCGGGAAATGCTGCGACTATGCCACCGCGCTTCATTTCATAAGAAATATCTTTTTTTAAATACATGATGATAAATTTGGCTGATGACAATAAAAGTTATTCATATGAAATCATTTATGTGCTTCCTGTAGATTCCAAGTCGGGATGCAAGCTATGTGATGAGGTCATGCAGCGGATGGAAAATATTGACAATGAAGCAGAAAGCAACGACGTAGATTTTGTGAAAGTCTCCAATCCTGATGTTGCAAAGATGTACAATGTTACAGATTTCCCAACTTTGCTGTTTTTCCGGAAGGGATTTCCCCACCAGTACACAGGTAAAAAAATGATGATTCTGTTATTGTTTGGCATATTTCATTGATTCATTCCTATATGTCATACAGTGTCGTATGAATTTTCAATTTATCCTGATCCCAATCTTATCAATTTTGTGAAAGAAAAAGATAAATATTTTTAAATTGTGCTAAATTAGTGCATATGTAATAAAATTTTTTAAATAAAAACCATAAATATTTGAATTTTTGAAGTCTGAGGAATTATTTTTGTTTTTTTACAATAATTGTTCCTCAACTATATGAACAAAAGAAATTTTTTTTACTTCATTAGTTGTTTATAATATATTTTTATTAGTAAAAAATTGTATTTTATAGTTTTAATATTGACAAATTTATTTGCATTCGAAAAAATTACTTTAAAAATTTAGAGAAAGATAAAAAATTTTCGATATTTTTTAAAACTAAATGGTGATTTCGAAATTTTGAAATAATTATAAATCTTAAATGTTTTTAAACGCTTATTTCTGCTCTTTAGGAGACTTGAAACAGCAGGAAGAAATTTTGAAATGGCTTATCGACAATAGAGACAGGCCGGACAGCTTCATTGAAGATGTCGACAGGAGAGATTTGGAGCATCTCATCGAAGAGCATACCGTTGCAGTATTCTTTTGTATGATGTTTTCCTTTTTTATTCGCCTTATTTCTATATTTCTAGTTTATTCTAAAAACATAATTTAGATATTTTTTATTGTATTATAATTTTTAAATATTAGAGTTTTGGGAAAAAGTGTTCCACTATTTTTTCTATAGATGATTGTATTTATCGATATCTCATAAAGTATTGATCAAACAACTACAGATTTAAGCTCGTTGAAAAGGTGATATTTAATATCAAAGAGCAAAAAATTCTCTTGCTCTTTTTTGTTTGATTGATTTAGATGTGAGTATCAGGTTGTTAAAAATGGAAGATAACAAACAAAAAATTCAATATATTTTAGTTTTTCTTTTATAATAGTGAAAATGAAAGTTAGGGGGTTCAAACTCTGAAAGGTGTTTATAGTTCCTGTACTGTAACAGCCAATTACGTGTAATTTTAATTTCATCCATTCCTTTCGGGTATTTTTTAAACATTCAAAAATGTCGATAAAATATCAAAAATTTTCTAAGTTATCCACGTTTCCTATCGAAGTGTTGTCCAGGACTTAAAAATTTACTTTTAAGACAAACTTTAATAGAAAGCGAACCCAAAAAAAGTAACGTAAAGTTCACGTAAAAATAATAAATTGCTTTTTCCCCAACCTGATATATTATTAATGATGATTTTAAAAAAATCCAAAATTCATGTTTCTATTTGGGATTACTATAAAATTTAATCTAATTAACAAAAACATTTTTGCTTTGCAATACAACGAATGTATGTAAGTAATTTTACGCTTAAACACACTATAGGCATCAAATAGCCAGAAATGATGTCTGACTAATAAATACCCTTTCTCATTGCCAGATGATGAGAACTGCACCACGTGTGATTCCATCTTGCATGAACTGGAACATATAGATGACGATTCTGATCGTTATGGAGTGCAGATATTGAAAACTGACGACACATTATTTGCATCTGAACTGGGTGTATCTTCCATTCCATCCTTTGTATATTTTGAAAATATGATACCAAGCATCTATGAAGGTAAATGCACATTCTAGAAAACATAATTTGTGTTAGAAATATTATTAACACGCATTTTATATTTCCTGATAGTATATTTTATAATTTAAATGTGTTTGTTTTTCAATTAACAATCTATAAGCTTCACAATTTTTCCATTTACTACAGTATGATAACCAGGATCTAATTAACAAGTTGGCTCATTCGTGCTAGGCTTATAGCAAAGTTTTTCTGATTCCCTCAAAAATTATAAGAATTTTCTTTATTTGTTATAAAATTAATATTTAAAAATTATGAAAATATAAAAGGATTTATCGAAACCTTTTCTGAGCTTATAACTTAAAAAATATTTTAGCAATATCATGTGTGAAATTCTAATTTGTGAGGAAATTATGAAATTGTGACTTTACTGAAAATTTTTAAAGGTACTTGGCTTTTAAAATTTTAAGTAAAAGTAAATTTATGTACTCAAAGATTAGTAAAATTAAAAACTATATGTTCAGAAACTTCTATATAATTATTAAATAAAAAATAAAAGATAATAGGAAATGAATGGATTTACTCATTTTTCTTTTTATTAATTTGAAAATTCTTGAGTATGAGTTAACAACCAATTGATTTCCGGCATACGTCAGAATGCTAATCAGTTCTTGATTAGAAATATTATCCATTTAATTTTTTTTGTTATTTTTATCAGTCATGAAAAATCACTTATATTTTAGGAGCATTAATTCCTTTTATGTTATTTTCTTTTTGTGGCTTATTTGCCTCTTTTATTTTTTTAATTTACTTTTAGTCATTCTTATAATTGATGATTCTAGTGTAGCATTCTTTGAAGTAAAAGTTAGAAGACAATTCAATATGCTCAAAGAGAAAAGAATTTTATTTATTTATTTTAAATAATTATACATGATCTAAATTATGACTAAATAGTCCAAATCTATTTACTTTATATTTGCATTTATATACACAAGAAATTTCTCTATAATTTCTATATAATATAACTTTTCACACGCACACAATATTTTCAAATCTTGGTTTTATTGACAATATTTTCACTGATTTTCCTGATTATCTTTATTGCAAATCATAATATTTTTATTGTATTCATTGCACTTAAATACCACAATAGTAGAAACGCCACACAGCTGAAAATATAATTTTTAAACCCGCAAATGATTTCTTTTTAGAAAATTCAGATATCTGATCAAGTATAATTGTAATATTACATTGTATAACTTTTTAATTGCATGTTTTTTAATAATATGTAATATTACATATTATTAGAAGTAGTATTGGGTACATAGCCACTTTAACACTCAAGATTGTTTTTCACAGCACTGGGAATACTGTATTTATGGTTATCTTTTATGATGCCAAAACAAGCATTTTCAGTTTCTTATGTTTCATAAAGAATATTACTAAATACACAACTTAAACATTTTTATATTTAACGCAATTAAAAAATTTAGCTAATCAATATAAAAACACAAGTTAAAAACTTCAGAAAATTATGCTAAAGAATTTTAAAAGCATCATAAAAAAATTAATATTTTTCAGAAAAAGAGTTTTCAAATGACTATCTGACATACGCGTTCATTCATAAAATCGAAACTTATGCATCGGTGAGAATTTTACAAATCAACAGAAGTGTGTAATACAATTTATGTGTATGCAAGATTGTTGAATATTAATTACCGCTACAATCCTTTATAAACAGCATGCAGATTATATAGTAAAATTTTTGATCATGTGCACTAAAACAGGTCAGGGAAAAAATAACATTGGAATTCTAAGGAGAATTTTATATATTTTTATTATAGATTTGATTCATTGAAGATACACATTCATTTCCTTACCTTATGGTGTTCCAAACTCTTCCTTTATCTTTGTGTTTAAATAACAAGGTTAACAAACAATGAATTAAAACAAATATTGTAATCCTCTTTATCCTCTTAAATTAACAGAAATGCAAATTGCAGTCATAAACGTATACCATTTCATAAAACAAACAGATAATGATTAATTAATAAATTTTACTGTCTATTATTATTTTAGATATTATCAATTATTATCTGCTAAGATAATGATATGACGATAATTTAACTGATATAACTATTAGCGTGGGTTTTTGTTATAGATAATACCAAATTTACAGAGTGCAGTATGTAAAACTGGCCCATAAAATAATATGTAATATATAAAATATTAACCTTTCTCTCACTGTAAGTGCTGAAAGTGCCTTCCACCCATTTCACCACATATGAGCACGCTGGGGATTTCTAAATATTCTTGTCAGTTCTTGTGTTGTGATGCTATTGGTGACATCCTAAGTTTAATTGTGTGTAGATTTGTCACACTCTCTTCTTTAACAGTTCCCACAAGTAAAAGTCACTAGTAGACAGGTTAAGTGACCAAAGAGATAGCAACCCTTTGATCGTCTTCTCAGGTGTAAACACCTCATTTACATGGAACAATTATGATGTGATTTGTGGCATGATGCTCTGTCTTGCTGAAAGTAACGTAACTATAGTTTCTCTTCTGGAAAGTTTGAAAAAAAATCTTCTAGGATTCCTCAACCAAATTTACTGTTCACTGTTGTCTCAAAGAATATGGGTCCTAAACACAGGAATTTTGATGCCAAAAACGTAATACACGAATATAAACTAATAATTGTAAAAAATGTAATATTCTACAATAGTACGACGGGCCGTTGTTAAGTTCCGTTTTCTGTATTATAATCTAGATTATAATAATACAATAGGTAATATTTTAACAAGTAATATTCAAGTAACAAATCTTTAATTAAATAAATCTTTGCAAACATAGTAATTGGTTAATTAATAAAAATTACCTATTAGCTTATCCTTTATTATATTAGATACTATCTATTACTATTATCTTAATAGACTATAATTAATTAATTAATAAATCCTTAATTTTAAATATAGTTATTCAAATATGATAGCTAATACACACACAGTCAGTAAAGATTTGTTAATTAACAATCATAGTTGTGTTAGTATTAACTATTATCATAATTTTCATCTATAAGTATTCTATTCTTACTATTATATATATATATATATGTATGTATTAGTTATTTCCCCTATAACTTATATCTTAACAGTTAATTAATAAATTTTTACAAATAGCAATCAAGATTCTCATTAGATCATATGGTTAATTCCTCTCTACTTACCCGGCGAGATCTTTTTCAGTTGCTTTTTCTAAAACGCGATCTAGCATTTGTTAAAGGAGTTGAAAATTTGTATCAGTGTTCTAGATATTTTGAACGTAAACATATATAGCATACTTTATATGTTTACATTCAAAATATCTAGAAAAATTCCTATTAAAAGTCCTTTTCAGTTTGACAATTTGATTATTCCTATTTGTTTTTAATCGTTCAACTTTTATCAGTAAAATATGCTATAATCTATTCTTGCAGGTGATCTTATGGAAGAGAGTCAACTCCTTGAATGGTTAATAATGCAAAAAACGGAGGATACTATAGAAAACATCAACAGAGATATGCTGTTTCGGATGATTGAAGAACAAGAATATCTTGCCATTTACTTTTGTAGGTAACTTAATTTTTTAGCTTTAAAACATACTACGAAGAATAAATTCATCTATTTAAGTATTATTAGAATGATTTAAAACAGTGTATGTTGAGCATAGATACGAAATACTTGGTATAGTTTGTTTTCCTTTTTTTTAAATTTTATATTAGCATTAATTTTAAACTTTTATCGTCATGAGTATTCTATAATTGTATATTATATAAATATAATTAATCTTGGTATTAAAGGGCAAAATGTGGTGGCGTAATGGAATAGTGTTAGTGCGAAGGGTCAGAAATTTCATCAAAGGCACAGACTGAGATTCTATCTTCGAGTTGGGCAAATTTGACTCAGCCTTTAATTCATTCATTGGGTTGATGAAACTGAATAGCAAGGATGCTTGGGAACTAAACACTGTAAAATTCGAGTTAGGCTAACTGCCTAGCCAGGAGATATGCTTCACACCCCAAGGCCCTCAGTACTTGGGCACTGCCATTGATTGCGTTACATTATTATTAATCTTATTTGTCACCTATAAAGATATACATTCATATTTTCACATTTTTCAGTATGCTTTTGAAAATTCAGGTGTTAATTAATGATTCTATTTTTAATGAATGCAATTAATTTTATTAATTACTCCAGGTTTTTAAATTAATCATTTAAAATGCAGTGTCCGTATTTGGTTTTATATCAATGTACTTTAATCAATTAATTTGTGTATTATTTGACGACTTCTTTTAATTAATAAAAGTACTGTAAGGGGATTAGTAAGTTAACTCCCAGATTAGTATAAGTTTATTTAAATTTTATAATAATTATAATTACTAACTTATGTTAATTGTTCTATAAGTTAGTAGACACTGGTTCTGCGTTATCTTATTAATTGTTCTTTTCACATGAAAAATAAGTTTTTGAAATAAAATTTCATGCAAATTTTTGTACAGAAAGTATGTCCAGTAGTCTTTTTGTTTGTCTACGGATTAAAGTGCATTTCGAACTATTTCCAAGGTGAAATTCAAACCTACAAACTGTTGAACTGAAGGAAAGAGCACTAACCTCTCGGATACAAGCTGGGGCTCAGGTCTAGTAGCCTGATTGCTCAAAAATATAATCATCGAGTTTATGTGATGTTTGTTAAGTCATCAATTGATTTGCACTCCAAGAAATCCACCTGTATTGAAACGTGTTAATTACAGTCCATTATCAACGAAAATTTTTCTCAAGGGAAACAAATACATGGTAGATGTTGAAAAGTCCTTCATCTGTCTTTCATGCAGAATAGTTAATGCTCTTTCCTTAGGTTCAACAGTTTGTAGGTTTGAATCCAACTTTGGATGTTTGTAGTAGCTCAGAACCACTTTAAGCCATAGGTCCCGCTTTTATTTAGCCCCCATGTGCAAAAAATAGCCGCTTAAGGACAAACAAACCAGGCTGCTGTACATACTTTCATTTTTTTTTAAATTCTAGATAGCACAGAATCAATGTCATTGACATCGTTATGTTTTTCTGTGTAATACTTCAGACAATGGTTGAAAGCTAATGCAAGACTTTTAGTAATAACATTTGATTATAATGGACAGTTTAACCGCCAATTATGTAGTATGAAATGTTACTTAATAGTTTTACACCCCTTCATTATAAAAATAGAACCATTTGAAACAGCTTTGCTCCATTTCAATGCATGTGTGCAAATGTATATTTGCATGTGGGTAATTAACTAAGTAATCATTTTACATTATTTCAGATAAAGAAAATGATAGAGAAAGTAGAGACATTCTTAAATATTTGGAACAAATAGATGACGACTGCAGTGACTATGAAGTGCAACTCTTAAAAATGTCAGATCTTCTGATGGCAAAGAAATACAGAGTGAGAAACCCACCTGGATTGGTGTTTTTCAGACACGGAAATCCGATAGTGTATCCTGGTAGTTACAATTTTTTTTTTTAATTTAATGTTAGTGTTATGGAGAGTTTGATCGATGATATTTAAGAGTGTTTCTCATAATATTAAAAAATAGTTAATATATTTAACATGAAAGATTAAAAGTAATTTCGTGAAAAATAAACTCCAGATTCTTTTAGTATCAAAAATTTTCATGTTATTCAGCTACTATTGAATGTATGCATTACCCTCAATATTTAAAACACCAAAACTACATGGAGTTTCCATCAATTTTAAGAAAAGTATGAGCTATGAAAATTATTACATACTTTAAGTATATGTCCATAATAATATTTGTTGTAGAATGCCAAATGTGCTATCCAGACAAAACATAAAAAAAAGGTCGTGGTGAATCTATTATGTAAAAGTAGCTTATTTCACAAAAATACAAATATTAGTTTGAAAACTTAATAAGAGATTTGCAATAAAAAGTGACTTTTTTTCAAAACAGTAAAAGAATTAAAACAAAGCAAAATCTAGTAACAAAGCAAATTTTAGGACATTCTTGTTAAAGAAAGCAAAAGTAAAATACGAACTGACATTTAATACCAAGAAAAGACATTTTTGTCTCAATCCTAATTAATTTTAAGTTTTATAAAGGGGAAGCAGGTTTATTAATTGAAATTTGCCATTGTATTTTCTACTTTATCAGTTTATATGGAATGCCTTTGAAATATGGGAAATAGAATCATTTCATACTTTTCCCCGTAAGTTTTTGACATTCTGCACAATACTACATTTCAAGATTTGCGAATAACTTATAAAATAAGGTTCTGTATTAAAAAGGAACTCTAGATTTCTAAAGACTTATACTTAAAATTTGCCTGTAATGGATATTAAATCCTTGACTTCTGAAAAAATGTGTTAAAAATTTTTCATTGGCAATGGAATTTTCTAAAATGTTTTCTATAGATAGCTAAAATAGAAAAATTTATTTCCCCAAAACACTTATTTTCATTTTTTTCACTTTCCTAAATTAATTTTCTTTTTCATAATGATGCTTAAAAAAGGCAGAATGACAAGTTTAAAAAAGATAGAAAAGCTTTTG
>JAPDSC010044642.1:0-11441 GCA_026290005.1 Latrodectus geometricus
TTACAATGAACAGAAATCACAAAAATGGAAAGTGTGCTGATGCGAATAAACTGCGCGCTAAGCTCACAGGTACACGAAAAAAAAATGGCTATAAGCATTGTAAAGTTTAATACGCATGCGCAAAATTGAGACAATTCGGAGATTTCCGAGAGTTCATTCGGGAAGTGTACCCGTTCGGAGGTTTCCGAAGACTAAGCGAGATGGGTAAATTTTTCCTCTCCCTATCCGCTAGTGAGTCTGTCCTAGAGATGGCCGTAATTTAACGTAACAGTTTATTAGTAAAAGACCTTGAAAGGGCTCTAAGCTGTCATAGGAAGTTGTCACATAATTTGGCAATTTATCGCTTTAGTTGGCACGTTGTCAGGAACAGTTATGCGATAAAGTAAATGTTGCTGGAAAATTGTTCGTTATTCGAGGAACGGTCTGTTATGCAGAAATGAAATGTTGTTTGACAACTGCTCGTTCTCGTTATTGAAGAACAGTCTGTTATACAATAACGTTTCGTTATTATATAACAGGTGTTATTTTAAGAACGTCTGTTATATAATAATGAAATATTATTTCATAACAGTTGATTCTCGTTATTTCAAGAACATTCATTATGTTGCTAGACAACATTTTGTTACTTTGAAAGCAATATTTCATTTGTTGATTTAAGAAAGGAAAAACTGGTTTCTTTTTTAATTTTTTAGATTTTTCGTATCTTCTGTTCTTGCTACGCTTGAAATAGATTCGGGATGGGGAAAATATAAGATTTTATTTTCAGGCGACATAATTATCCCATCTAATTTCAATAAAGGAAGAAATTTCTTTGAAGGAAATATTTTTCATAGATAAAAATATTTTGTTTGAAAAATGCAATTTAGTTGGAAATAATATTGAATTAAACAAAAATTCAGTTTGATTATAATTATAGAAATTTTAAAATGAAAGATATTCAATATTTGATTTATAATTATTACATTAAAAATTATTTTTGTGAGAGAAATTTATTATCTAAATGAATTATTATTTTTAAAAAGAATCTTGAAAAAAATTTAATATAAGAAAACATTTCAGTTTATTTAAAACTATTTCCGAATAATTATAGAAATTTTAAAAGTTAACTAAATCTTCATCATAAGATTTAATAATAAAAAATTGTTTTTGTGTATAAAAAACCCTGACTAAATAAATTAGTTATTCAAAAAAAACAAAAAAAAAAAAAAAAAAAATTCGAATATGCAATAAATATTTCAAGTTTAATAATATTAAAATTGAAATTTTGACTTAATATAAATATATTAAATATGTAAACACTTAAAATAATTTTTTTCATATTTTGTTTTACTTTTGATTTAATACATTAATTTCATTAAAATTTAAAAACGAAATCCCATATTTTAAGTATAAGAAATTAGCATTTCAAAGGACAAAAAATCAAATTCATTTGAAGTTATTTTGTATTTTATTTTATATTTTCATTCACAAATGCATTTATACAAATAAGAGGGCATCTTAAATTATTGTAATCATTAGCCAATCATCATTCTTTTTTGATATCTTTCCTGTAGATATAATTAAATAATATAATATATTTATTACACATATTTTGACATTTATCAAACTTTTAAACAATGAAACATTGGAAATTGATAAGATATTTTAAAACTTAATTAGTTACCAGTGAAAGCATTCATTAGTACCTGATTAAAGAGCAATTAACAGGAGTAGAAATTATTTTAAAATATTTTATTTTGAATAAAGAAAAAAATCATAAGTGTAGATATAGTTCTTAAAATAATAATTTCTATATATTTCTAAAAAGATTTTTAAAATGTCTTCATACATAGACTTACATGCATAGTAAAGATATAAATAAAGATATAACAAAAAAATAAATAAATAAAATAAAAGCAAAACAGTTTTACAGAAAAATCGATCTATAAATTCCATATTTTTTATTTAAATATATTAAAGTTTCGATATTGCCGTCATAATGGAAAGCATATAAAAATTATTTTTATTCTTCAGAACGATTTTTATTCTACATTTTCCTAAATATTGTTTTACTACTTACTATATTTATTTCGCTTTTCTTTTCATCACGTAATTGGGATTGAAGAGCAACACGCATTTCCTGTTTTTCAACAATAGCAGAGATCGAACCCAGAACCTTCTACTTCAAATAACTTCGGTCTTACCAACTAAACCAAGCTTAGCTCTTGCATATAAACTGTGCATATTCGTGTATACAAATTTATAACATAATTTTTGAAAATATTTTGCCGTATATGACTTTATCAAGAGACCAATGGTAACACGAGATTTTTGTAATAGAATTTCGAACTTCGTTCTTTGCTATTGTCGAACATTCCTTTACAAACATTAATCCTTCTAAGCTTGATAATTTTTATGTATTGAAATTTAAGATAAAAATTAAAGCCAGATGATTCTAGAATATAATTAAAAATTTAATTTAAATAAGTAATAAAAAATACTTAATAAATAAGTAATAAAAATATAAATTTTGTTATATCATAAAGATAAAGAAATTCATTAATATTGATATTTCATTCTTTTAATATTTAAATTAATTATGATTCATTCACTTTTTTTTTTAAATCGTATTAATTAAATTTGTATATAAATAAATACAGTAAAATGTTCAATAACAGAAACGTATAACGAAGTGTTAAGTGAAAACAATTTCTTATTTTAATAACGATCTGTTGAATAATCACAAAATTTTACATGATAACACATGTTTATTATTACATGATAACGATGTTTTTTCAATGAGGTGTTATGTGATAAAAAAAAATATTACTTAATACATTTTTGCTATTTTGAAAATAATGTTACAGGAAGAAACATCATATTTCACTTCTCGTTTTGAGATTCTTCCCATCGGCTATATTCTCGTCTCGGGGCACTGCTCCCCCAAATTCAGAGAAAAGGAAACAATGGGAGTGGGAAATATGTTCTCAAGAAAAAGACGTTTCGGGTTTCTCTAAAGAAAGGAATTGACGGTTTGAAGGAGGAGAAATAGGAAAGAGTAAAGAGTTTGGTTTCTAAAATGATTGATTAGTCGGAAATAATAGAATATTAAAATAATCCGCTTAAATTATAATTACGAAATTTACCTCTGCATTTTTTACCATCTGATTCTATAATTTTCCACTGGAAAATTAAAATAATATAAAATACATTGTTTAAACGGTAAAATTTTAAATTAGGTTATTTTCAACTATGTAAAAAATATATTAATTAAAAATTTTTTATTCAATGTGAACTTCTTTTTTAAAAGACATGTAAAATATATTTAAATTTAGTTTTAATATATATATGTATGTATACATTATTATCATAAAAAAGCGGTTTATTTATCATTGGCAAATATTTTTTTAGATTATTAAACCAAATGGAAACAAATTTTTATTTTACTTAAGTAATTTTATATTAATAATAATATAAAACTTATATTAATATATTTATATTTGAAAATTGTCAAAATTTAACTGTTAATGAAAGTTGAAATAGTTTTCTTAAAAAAGTATTAATATGTAAATATAATCATTATGCGTCAGATTAAATTACTCAGAAATAATTATTTTAAAGTGGAAGTGGTAACATAAAAAACGAATAAAACAGTTTAATTAAAATAATTTCTTATGTGTATCAAAAAATATAATACAGGTAAGACACAGTGAAATCAATAGCAATACATTTATAAAAATATAAAGTGTTCTTAAAAAACAAACTTCTCTTTAAAGTACATATTGATTACTTTATAAATTTTTCTTGCAACATTTCACTTTCTAGTTATCAATTTGCCCTTAACAAAATTTGTTTTATTTATTTATTTTTTCAACATTTGATTGAATATGAAATTTACTTAAAATTCGTGTACACTAGATAAACAATATAAGTTATTTGCTCTGCTAAGAAAAATCCTTAAAGTAGTTAGAAATACAACATTTTGGGGAAAATGCTTAAAAAATCAAGGCTAAAACATGATACTATATGTGATTCTAAAAAATGCTATTCTCCAGAATGAAATTTCTGCGATTTTCATAGAAAAGCACAATAAGAAGTTTGTTTGATAGGCTAACTAATAATGTACAATTTTTTGTAACACAGTTTAAAAATCAAGTATCTGTTGGCTCCCAAAATACTTTTTAATACACCTCAATATCGCCAATAACATTTCAATAACGCCAAATAACACCTTAAAATTGCCAATAACACCTCAATATCGCCAATAATAGTTCGTTATTAATCGCCAAAGAGCATTTTTTTAAACCAATGAAAAATGTAGTCTTCCGCAATTTATAAGCCAATCAATAATCGCCAATTTCTATCGTTATTTTATAACAGTTATTTGTAACTGTTATCAGCGCAAAATATAACAGTTATAACAGATTATTGAAAAATAACCTTTTGGCACATCTCTAGTCTGTCCTCCACGCCGGTAGAAAGAAGGCTTATAAGCGCTGAAGGAGGAAGCTCCTCCGGTAGGTCCCGGCATTTTGGCCCTGGGCTTTGATTACTAAAACACGTGTATTATTAAAAAGTCAATTAAAAATACCCTAATTACTCCACATTAATTAAAAAATAATCTGCTTGTAGATGTTGTCGAGCTCTATCTGATGATATAAATCTCGAGCCATAAATGTAAATTTAACCAAATTTATCGCTGAAGGGAAAGAGCGAGCAAAAAACACGTCCGCTCGCTTCGACTGCTGGAACAATTGTGGATATTTGTATAGAGAAATAAGACCTGATACAAGTTTGGCATAGTCCATCTTGATTTAGAAACAACTGGAAAGAATGGTGATATAAAATGAAAACCACATATGTCTGTCATGAAAATATGATATTTAGTCAGTCTCATTAATGCAAGAGTAGAACGTGAAGGATGTTGAACGTCAGATATCATTGCTGTGTAATAATTGAGAGACAGATATAGGTGAAGCTGTTGGTAGGTTTCTAGACATGAGGGCCATATCCCTTCTATTCCTAAGAAGTTATTAGAAAAACATATATAGACTGTAGATACGTAATAGGATAAGTGTTCCCAATAAAATAAACTGTTCCTGCATGATGAATTAAAAAAAATTCCAAAAAAAAATACACAAAAAGTTACGAAAGAATATGAAAAAATACAAAAATTGAATAAACAAGATACAAAAAATTACAAGAGAAATTAAGAAAATATACAAAATTGAACAAACGAAATAAATTAAGAAACAGTTGCATTCGTCTCACATCTTATATAAATTTTTTGTTGGGAGATCGCTTAAAGACTCTAGACGGGTGATGTGCGGAATGCACCTGAACATATTCTCTAAGCAGAGTAATGCACATTGCCCAGTCTGCGAAAAAGGAAGACCTAGCAGATTCATACGCAAAACCTTCGTAGTCAATACGAGATAAGATGAGTGATGGATTGACTCGAAGGAGTGATGTGCGATCAGCAACCCAATATGTACTTGAAAGTACGTTGAGGATATTAAGCGACTCACAGCTCTTCCGGAAATGTAATGTATTCGGAAGAAAAGTTAGTTTTCGGTCAAATATCACAAAGAGAAATTTTGAAACTGAACACAGGTATTACAGACATGTTCAAATGGAGAACAGCATCATTATGAATGGCTGATTTTCTTGCAGAAATTGACGCAGAAACTCTTGCTTGCTGAAAAATAAAGCCATTCTCAGCACATCATGCAGCTATTTTACTAACAGATGTTTCTAATTGCCTCTCATTTAAGCGCATGTTTGATCCTTAACAAGAACCTTGCGTAACAAATCCCGACTAACCAAACAACAATCCATCAACAAGATATTCGCAGGTCATCCAAATACATCTTGCCATTTGCAGAAAATGAAAGGTGATGCAACTTATGTATACGTTAAACGTGTAAAACTTAAAATTGAGCCTTGATGTACACTCTCATAATGGATAAAATTATTGGATGTAGATGTGTTAAAATACATACTTTAAAAATACGGGAACGTAGAAAATTTTGTAGGAGCATAGTAAAATTACCCCTAACGCGCCAAAATTATATAAGAAACTGAGAATTCCATATCACTATGTACGGTCATATGCCTTCTCGATGTCAAAGAAAATGGAGACCAGATGTTTCCTTCGCACAAAATCATTGTGAATTTGAATCTTCAAATATGTATAATTATTAAGGTGGATCTTCCTTTACGAAAGCCACTCTGATTAATATATTTACATTTATTTTTTTTCTAAGACATACACGAGACGGGCGTTGACCATATATTTTAGAGTCTTACAAAAACCATTCGTCAGAGTTATTTGTTGATAATGTGAAGATTCTGAAGGATCCTTACTATGCTTAAGGTCCGGAATAACTATTGATTCCACTACAATATACAAACTGCTCCAGACATTGCATCATCGTCACCAGTTTTTTCTAAAGCAATTAAATCCATGCATGCCGTATTATGAGTTGAAATTAGATTCTTGATGTCATCAAGATGTGAACGCAAATATATTCTGATCACCAAAAATAATTCCTTTTACTTCAAATATTAATAATGTAAGTATTGAAGAAAAACCAAATCTGCAGTCGAATAACAAATATATGGTATAGATCAAGTTCTTTTTTTATGTTTTCTTAAATGGGTTAAGTAACATGAGGGAATAAATTAGCATTAAAAGAATAATCACACTATCATTGTGCATGCATTTTTTTATGTATCATTAATTACAGATTTTATTATAATTAATTAACCCATACATATTTTCACAGTAAATTCTGGCATAAAATTCTTTGTATTAATTTTTGAAAAATAACTTTAAATAAAATATTTTTATTTCATTACTAATTACTTCAATTTTAATTTATCATCTTTAATTATTTTTAACTGTAATTGTATGAATTCTTCTCTCTATATTATTGGATAATACAGAAAAAAATTATAATAAAATAGAACTAAAAATAATTTCTTCTATCAACTCATTCGATTACTGACAGCCTACTAAGGAATTTAAAGGATAAAATTGTGTAAATATTATTATTATTAATTATTTATGGGGAGGGTATCCCCTCCCAATGAATAATGAAGAATAATAATGTATATAGATCATATATATATAATATATATTCTATAGTTACTTTCAGGCAATTATGTTGCTCCAAATATAGAAACTACTTATCATAAATATTTCAATCGCTTAACTTTTAATTTCATTTGTAATCTCTGGTGTAACGAAAATTTTGCCATTTGAAATATTTAAATTATTTTGCATCTGTACAGTCAAATATTCGCTTATATTTGCATTGCAGTGGGAAGTATCCTTCTATGTACATTTTAAGCTAAATTAATCTTTATACATGTAAAAATAGTAATTATAATAAATGAGTGCAATGTTGTACTAAAATTCATGAAGTTTTCTTATAGAATGAAACTTAGTTTATTGTATTTTTTTTTTTTTTAGAATGAAAAGTTCACGCATTCCTGTACATAATCCTGTCAATAAAACAGTGGCATTGCAAAGTATGGAGATGTGTGGAAATTAAATTCGTCACTCCCATAGAAGAAAACTAGAAAAATTCCCAATTAAACATAAGAAAGACGTGCATGCAAAGACTTAAAACGAAATATTCATTTTAATGTTCAAAAGTGTAGGGGAGGGGATCGAACCAGTGACCCTCTGGATCAAAAATAGGCTATTGCGACTCTATTATCACGGTTAATCCTTTCGAAACACTTTGATATCACATTGATAATAGCCACATAATTGGCAGCTGCTTAAAGACTCTTCAAATATACACTGCGTATTTGGACTGTTTCATTGATCTAAAATAAATTTGCATTCTAAGACTGATTTTTCTGATCATATTACATTTTTCTAATTTTAATATCTAATTACCCTTTTTTATTCTGAAAACATTTTCATGATGTAATTTGATTTGATTTCTCATCCCTATTTATAAAACGTGATTTATAAAATTATTTGACTAGTGCTTATTTTACTATATTTCAATTTTACTGTTAATTAAAATTTATCTTCTTTTTCGTACTGAATGAGCATAAATGTTTGATGTTCTTAAAATCTTTAAGAAACGGATTTTTAAAAAAAAATTACAAATCCAAATTTCTAGATTTTAATAAAAAAATTTTTTACGATGAATACTGTTGTATTCCTTGAAAAATGTGGAAAATAATTTAATTCCATCCTCATAATTGTGAGTGTGTATTTTTATTTCATCCTCATTAAAATTTAGAACAACATTAATTTTCTTATGTATACAGTTTCTAAAAAGTCTGTAGTAAAGTGTTATAAAGCTTTTATAATGTAATGAAATATTTTTTGACGAGGTATTAATTTTCTTATTAGAGATTAACTCCTTTTATTTAAAAAGCAATGTTTTCTTAATATTTTTATTTTGTTTTATAAATAAAAAATGTGGAATTTTAATCGTATTTCATCTATAATATAATGAAAATATGTCATAATATAATTAATAAAAAATGAAAAATCTTCTTCAGAAGTCTTTAAAACTAATATTTTAATAATAAATAGGAAACATCTATAACATACAAAAAATTTCGTTTTGAATAAAATTAATGGATGTGAGAAAGTATTTCATTCATTCATGTCTCATTTTTTAATAAATTTCGGAAATAATTTTTATGTGAGCAGTTTCCTAATTAATAATCTAAGCGGTTTCGGAAATTATATTGCTTCATATTAGCACTTTATGTTGAAAAATTCTTTTTTCGAAAGTAAAAAAATCAATGTATAAAATGTTTTAACCTCTTTTTCTATGTTTAAGTACCCATAAAAAGTATCTTATGAATTAATTTTAACTAGTTATTTTGCAATAAAGAGTATTTTAACTCGAAAGAAATCATTCCAAAATAATGTGATAAAATCGGACATAATTATTTTTCTGCATTGTAAAAATTAAAAATATCTTTGAAAGTTATACATTTATTGACTGAAAAAACATACAATTACACAGATATTTGTCGCTCAAAGGCCAAACGGGATTTGAACACACGTTTATTTATAAACTTTTATTTATTTAAATTCATATACAAGAGTTAAATTAAGAAGTTAAAGTAGTTCATAAATTTTAATTTAAATTGTAAATTAAAGTATAATTGAAGCGAAAATAGGTGTTCTCGGGATTCTTGTAGGAATTTCAATGCTTGTATATCATCAACGATCATAATCTTAAAGAAATTTCAAATAAAGGTTTTAAATACAGACCAGTTTTTCAAATAAATAAGTCTAAAATTTTTAAAGTTATTCTACAAAATATTGAATCCTTTATCTTTAAAATTTCAAAATATGTTGAATTTTTTACAATTTGGAAGACTAAACTATGTAATAAAATATAAAAAATTTTATTTTTGATAATAATTTAACATTTCCTATAATATATAATTTAGCCCATTAAAACCTGCTATTAAAATTCTTTAAGACAACTTTATTATTACACCTGTTGATAAAGCTAATAATGACTATTATTTTTTTTGTAAAAATTTTTATTTAGATTTAATTGCCAAAGAAACTTAAATTCTAACATCTACAAACTTTTGAATTCTACAGCCAGCATCATAAATAATAAAATTTTGAGTTTTTATAAACTTCTAAATATAAATAATTATGAATTACAATTTCCATTTACATAAATTTCATAATTTTCCTATTAAATTTAGATTCATTACTTGCGGCACAAGTTCTTATATGAATAAACCATTTTTAATGTTTGCCAAATTTCTTAAAATAATTTTGAAACACATTGTTAAATCTAAAGCTACTTGTATAATTGATAATAATAGACTGGTTTTGGACTTTCTGTCAAATAATTTTAGTTATAATATTAATTTCTTTGATTTCAAAAGTCTTTTCTCAAATATTCCTATTAACAAATTGAATAATGTACCGTATGTTTATTTTCAAGATTACAAAGATTTATTAAATATTAGTTTTTTTTACTGAACATTTTGGTTAAACTTTGTATTTATAATAACTATATTTATAACGGTAAAGATATATTTATTCAAAATTGCGATATTCCACGAGGCTCAAATTTTTCTAGCACTCTTGCTAATTAATTTTAACCTTATTTTGAAAAAAAGTTTTTTTTTAATATCTTTTTGCTTTTAATTAATTGATGATTTTATTTCTTTCAATAATTTAAATTTTAGTGATATTTCTAAATAAATTTATCCAAATGAGCTTTCCCTTATTAAAATCAACATTTCTAACAATAACAGTGAATTATTAGATTTATTTATAAACACAGAAAATTTAACTACATATATAACTATTTTCGATAAAACCAGTCATTTAATTGAACGACTGAAATGTAAAGAAAAAGAAATGAAATGTAAAAAATAAAAATTGAAAAATTTATTTATTTTTTTATTTTTCAGATTTCACGTAGAAAAGGTTCTTCTCTTCGTGAATGGCGTCATTTTTTGCAGAAAATCCGAACCAAATCTACATGTTGGAAGCCACAGCCAAATCTCAGCCACATCTCAGCCAACGATCAAAGACTGCAATTCACAAACCGTGGTCGTTCCGAAATGAAACGCAAAACTCGTGTCGGAAAAAATTGTGCGAATTCATACGGACTGATTGTTAAAACGATGGACGATCGAGTTGCTCTCCTTCGTCGGCGTGTTCCGTATTGCGTTCAAGACTATTACGTCCAGCTTCACTATCAGAAATCTAAGACTTCTTCTTCTAGTTGTTCCTTCAGAAGAGTCAAGCAAGCGTTTGAAAACAACATTCTTCCAGGACTGGACGATCAGGACAAGCTGGATTATCAACGTTTCTTGACGGATTCTGAACCTTTTGAAGACGAATATGACTTTCCGCACGGCCAAATGCAATACGGCGAAGCTCACAGGCACAATGTCAAATTTCGTTTGTTTCTTGTGGCGTATCGAGAATTCCGTGAAGAGTCTGGTTTTAGGTTCAAGTTTACCAAAGACCAAGTCGATTCATGTCCAGTTGTTCGACTCAGGTTTCGTGGATGCGATGGGAATGTGTACACTCAGCATTATTTTATTGTCGAGAAAGTTCGATTTCTGAAACGAGATCGGATGCACTTTGACGAATTTAGATTAGCGACGCCGAAAGCTTCTCGACGAGAGGTGTTGAACAATGTCAAGACGTCTAAGTGGAACGACGACCGGCTCTTGTACCAAAGCATGCTCGTTCACGTCACTCAAGCCTACGAACTGTTGAGTCGGCAACAAGTGGTCAAGATGGATCTGAAACAGTTCTTGTGTTGTGACGTGACCGTGATCAAGAATCTTTTCAATCGAGATAATAGTCGCGAAGAAGAACGGCAGGAACTTATACCTTGTTCCGTTTCAACTGGACGAGAGATAGGTTCAAGTGCTGTTCCAAATTCGGGTCGATTGGTTTCATGCCATGGCGCAGCATGAGAAGATAC
>JAPDSC010044659.1:0-10887 GCA_026290005.1 Latrodectus geometricus
CCCCCCCCACCCAGAAAAATGAGGTTTTTTTATTCTATACCACTGAAATTAGCTCACGATTTTGACCCATGAAGATACCATTGTTAGAGCCAAATTTTATCGGTTGTCGTTTTAACATTATAATTTTCTTTTCTATTTTTTAAAATTTTAATTTTTTAAATTAATTTTCCCCATATTTTCAAAGATTTTGTGATGAATTAAGTTAACTCTTAGATTATACTATTTATTCCTTTAAATTCTATTTTTTTTTAAAGTTGTAGCTTTTCTTTACTCCTAACATTTTTTTCAGAAATTAATTGTCTTCTGTCTCTATAAATGGGTGTCGATTATCAGTTTTAAGCGCAAGATATTATTTTTCATCGATGCATGCAGAAGAATTGTAATAACCTTTTCTGTGTTCTGAAATACTGGTTGACGTCTTTATTTTTAATATAAATTTGCTCGTTTTTTCACTTTATATAACATAATCGTATGTTATCCGATGCAGATATTTTGCTATATGTAAACTTTAATCAACTTAAAAATACTGTCTTTAGGGTACAATAATTTAAACCCAGTAAGTTTGGGATATTTTTACGTATACTTTTGTAAAATATTTTTTATACATGATTCTTAAAATCGTGATTAAAAACAATATTTTGTTGATAGAAATCTCTTCAGGAAATTTTATAAATGGATAAGAATTATCTGTTAATTTTTCCCTTACTTCCACAATCTAGCTCTGTTTCAAATGAAGTAAATTTAAAATTCTATAGCACTTTACAAACTAATTAGCAAAATATTTTAATTAATATACTTTTTAATTAAAAATATCCAAGACCTTTGTGATAGTCTCATTTAAAACTTTAAAAAAAATAACTTTTCTTTTTTCATAAAAGCATATCATTGATTTCAATATCATTTCCTATTTTATAAGTAGCCTTTTATTTTATTTCTAAGAAAGTTTTATTGGAACATTATTTTTTACTTTTTCGCTTCAAAAATATTTTGAATTTAGATACAACATTTTGTTGAACCCCTTGTAGAGATTAATTTAAATTTTACAAAGTATTGTAACTGAATGATTTAATGTCTCTGTATTTCCATAATTAATCGATTTGCTTTTAATGATTCAATTTGACAATTCCTGAAGCTATAAAAGTAGGCAATGTCAGGTAGAAAGTTTTTTCTAAATCTACCAACGCATTTTCTTTTCCAAGTTGAATCAGGCTGGTGGCGCAAACACCTATACAAAATAGGTTTAACTCCCTATCATAAATTTAAATAAATGAATTATTTTTCCAGGAAAAATTAAAATTTGTTCTGATAAAATGAAAATATCCATATATCATCAAAAATATTTTTCAATAATATTTTTAACAAATTTTTTTTATTAAAACAGAATTTAACTACATACAGAATGTGAACAGGTTGACATTTTAATTTCACCAATATTTTATACTGGTTTCCCTAAGTTGTGCAACAAAAATGACCCTAATGTACAAAAAAGATTAAGAAATTCTTAAATTTGAATATGTTAGTTAAATTATGAAACTGCAACCAGTATCATTATGTAAATGAATGGGCCTATCCTTGTTTTACGTAGTACAAGAAGTTCTGTCTAGCTTAGAATCTACTGTTTCGAGGAAATCCCTATTCAATGAATGCGACATAAAATAATTTCGATATTGCTGAATTGTAATAAGAAGTTTGCAGCGACATTTTCCACTTGTATTATATAGCTAAGTGGTTCTTAGAAGAGTGTGACGTTACAAGAAGTCTATATATTAACCCTTTTACCAGATCTCGATTATGAAATTGGTGTGTCATAGCTTTGCCTTAGTTGATGTTTCAGCATTTCGAATTATAGAGCAAAAAAGTTTCAGGAACTGACAGGAAATAGTGATATAATGCACATAAAGACTGGATTGCAATTCTATCTCAAATTAGATTGAGACTAATTTCTGCATTATAAGCCAGAAAACAGCATAAAAGTATTCTATATTCAAAAGTACTTCGGGAGACTGATATAGGACTTTCTATTTATCTTTTATTAACAGACTTATACTTGAATTGAATACGTAACTATGTAAGCTATACGTAAGTCCTGCTTCGCTGATTAATGAAACTCGATTTATTTTGTAAAACGTCAAATGAAAAGAAAAATGTGATTCCAATTTTTTTTCGACATTCAGAAAGAGGATGTGTACCATTATATAATGAATTTGTTAAAACTGTGGTATATTTTTAAGTGGGTCTTAGATTTTAGGTTAAAAAGGAGCTAAGGTTAAGTATATAGCCGAAAATTTACAATTAGTGTGGTGTAAAAATGTCATATTAAACTTTATAAGGAATTTTAATATGATAATTTCTTATCAAAACTATTGCAAGTTCTATCACTAGTTTGTAAACTGGGATCATTGCCTTTTTATTAAACAAACGCGTCAAGAATCCTTTCGCAAAATAAATCGTCTCGTTAATAACATAATAAAGTTTCACTGATTTCAGAACTTGACAAATAAGACAGCAATTAACTTCTGTGGAAAAATAATGTATTCCAAAGATATGACAATATTCACAGTTTCTTCTACAATTTCAAAACTATGTCAAAATGTTGTTCAGATTGTCATATATATAGACATTTCGGAACAAATATAGCCATAGAACATTCCATATATAGCATTCACAACGACTAAAAAAATAAGGCAATTGTAAGGTTTTTATTGGACATCAACAATGATTTAGTTTCAGTAAGATCTTTTTAAGTATAATAGTTCGTATACCCGTATCAAAAAAGAAGAAATTAAGGTCTTATATACTATTACCCAGGTAGATATGTATAGTGAAAATAGAAATGTTTTCCGATGCCCAATCGTGAATAGAATCAAGCTTGAGATTTTTCAATCCAAAAGATGCAGTAATGACACTAAATCTAAGATTAGAACTTTGCTGACAAACATGGCTATAGAAGGAATTAAAAGTTAGAGTTTTATTTATCTCTGTTCAGGAATAAATAATAAATTAGTTAGATCAAAAATTGAAATAAATTTAAATATAAAAATTTTAAGTGTAAGAACCTTTAAAAAATTAAATAAAAAATAAAAGTAGGAAAAATTAACTTATGCTTTTGACATATTAGCAATTGTGCTCATAAAAACGATTGTTTTTTAAGAATTACTGAAAAATTTTGTACAAGCCCAGCACAAAAAGAAATGTATTAATATTAATAAAAAAAGATACGAAATTTGTGGCGCCATCTTGTGAGCTGTTTCAATACAATAAAAGGTATAAAATGCTATAAAGCTGTACAATAAAGAAAGAAAAAAATCTTTTAAAAAAATCAAATTTTAATATTATTTTTTTAAAAATTAAACTAAGTATCTTAAAAAAAACTTTTTTAAAAAAGAATTATTTAGGTTTTAGATTTAAGAGATATCAAAATCAATTCGTAAGAAAATTTTGCTAATGGAAAATACTTTTGAGCAGATTTTGTCAAACGAATAACATCTCGCCGAGAAATAAAAGAACTTATTAAGAATTTCTTAAAAATTTTGATTTTGAATTTATTATTCATAAATGTCTACATCAAGAAAAAAAATCATATTTAAAAATGTTTTGAAGATTACATCGATAAATTCTTCTTCAATAAAATGAAAGTAAGGATTATTTTAAATAGGAATTTTATTTTTTACGTATTTCTTTTGTAGTTTATAATTTATTTGCAGTAATAGTTCCTTATTTATAAAAAGCGAGCTTGAAATAAAACATTATTTTTAACATCTAAAATATATTTACATTTTAATTTTAAAGATTATTTTACTGGAATATATGAGTTCATTAAAATAACCATATCCTATAATAACAGAATTCAGAAATGCTGAAATTTTTTTCTGAGGTAAAAGATTGATTGAACAAATAAAAGATGAATGTGATGGCATAATAAGCTTAGATAATTTAGATTTCAGTAATTGTTTTAAATATATTGTGAAAAATCAGATATATATTGAAGGTTTCATATAATGTAGAATTTGCTGTACATAATTTTGCACAACCAAAATAAAGCTTAAAAATTTCTGTTTATTTGTTCCTTTAATTTAACTCAATGTTATGGCGATATCCTTTATAACTTAGCATGGGTATTATGGATGTGGACGTCTTCCAGTGAAAAAATGAGTCCATTCATGAACATCAGTATAACGCAAGTACGAAAGCTCTTCCCGTTTTAATGACCCTAAGAAACTTAACCTGTAGAAAGTTTAGCCTATTGTTAGTCTTAGAAGTAATCACCATCGGCATTCATCAATTTCTACTAACCTGTCTCCAGTTGTGTAATCCCCTTGCGTTAAAATTTGTGGGTCTTGGACTCAAAGAAAGCCTTTGGCGCAAATACGCTTCATTGGCGAAGGATTTTCCACGAAGACGATTGCCCAGGCAATGAAAGAGGTGGTAATCTGATGGTTCAAGATTAAGTGAGTAAGGAGGATGACACAAAATCTCCCATTTAAGACGCTGTATGATAATCCTGGCCAACCACATGATACGCGGCCAAGCGTTATTGGCCAAGAACAGTACACCCTTGCAATTAACCAGTGCTGACTCCTTTTGTTATAATTCCTGTTCCAAAGGCTACGAGTACAGATATTTACTATAACCATTTGGCCCATTGGTATCAGCTCGTGAACCACTTGATGATTAGTCCACCAGGTACACAGCATAATATTGTGTGTGAGCAGAAGGACAATTCTCTCGACCTGAATTTGTGAAACCAATGCCTTGCCTCATTTACAGCACTATCCCCAAAGGCCTGATATATTCTATGATTTGATAAGACTTCTTTGAAGTCGTAAAACAAACAACACTGAACCTTCGACTCGTCTAATTCTCTTCACTACTGTACGAGTTACGACTGATAAATGTGATTCTAGATCTGCTTTTATAACGACTGATATTCCTACTCTTGATTGACCTGTATCTCATCTACGTCATGCACTAATTTGCATACATATTCTCGCTTCATTCAATGACATTTTTGTTTACTTCTATATTTTAGACATTTCTCACCTATAACTTATTTTTCACTTTATTTTCATCTTCATCATTTTTCGAATAAGATATGCCACATAACATAAAATGTATTAAGATTTTGAGATTGTGATGTCTGCTTTGTTGTCATTCACAGTTTAATTTAATGCAACGTTTACGCTAACTCTGCGTTTCTAAATAATGTTTCTTGTGTCTTTTTCCTCAAACGTGCCGCTTACTTAGATGCGGCATTTTAATTACAAATTATGATGCTAATATTTTTCTTGTTTAAATGGTTTAAGTATTTAGTCAAGATTATTCAAATAAGCTGACCGAGTATTTCTTTGATGAAAACGATGCAAGCAATGAAGTATAATCTAACTTTATTTTATATATTTGCTTTCTTTAGTGGTTTGAAAAATAGATTGCAATGGCTTTCATAAGATTATACTGAATATGACGCATTAATATGATGAAAGAATTATTTATCACGAGTAATGATGAATAAATTTGAGATTTTTTTTCTTCTGCGTCAGTAAATTAAAAAATTCCAAATTATTCATTTAAATTTTATGCAATTTAAATAACTTATTAGCTTTATTCAAAGATATAAAATAACGGTAACCACTCCTAACTTACGCTCCAATTCTTTTTTTTTCTCTGAAAATAATTTTTTTGTGTAGTGGAATAGCATATTCTCAAGAATAATTTTCTTTTGAATTAATATTTATTAGACATCTATAAAAATTTAAAACAAGCACATTAAAATGAAATTTTCGGAATAGCTGCTATTTTAATTCTTCGGAAAACAGGATGAAGGTAAACATTTTTAATTTTTGGTAATAAAAGGATTACTTTTTGAGTGCAAAAAATTAGATGGTGTGTAACAAATTAGAAAAAAAGGGACCTTTGAATAAGAATACAATTCGTTTACCTATTATGCACACTTGGCTGTCAATGAGCGATTGTCAACTTTGAAATTCATTAATACTTATTGAAATACTTATTGTTTCTTTATAATAACGTTTGAATAGCTTATATGTAAGGTAAAAATAACAGAGAATTTTAATAGAAAGAAAGGAGTTATCACTTTATTAAATGTGAAATGAATTCTAATCCTGGAACGTCTTGATATTTGTTAAGCTCCATAATAGATTGATGAAAGAAACTGTATGTTTTTCAATCGGATCTAAAGAAAGAGCTTCGAATAAATGTATAATTTAAGAAGTTACTGATGCCAAACCCGCCCGTCAAGAGACTAGGAAAATGAAGGCAAAGAGAGAGCGGCTTCCGTGTTTGAATAGAGCACCGCATAGGAAGGTGGAAGCACGAATTTTGGCTTATAGACGGCAGCACCATCTGAATCTTCGAATTAAGATATTGAAACCAGAGAAGACCCAAAGCCTGGATCAAAACACCCCCAAAGGTATTAATTTGTGATGGAAACATGGAGGACATTGCGACGCATAATTTACGTGCACCAGTCATCATTAGTGAACACGATGGATCTATTGCTAGGCCGGGATTCGAGCTCACGATATTTTGTTTGGTAACGAGAACGACGCCCTAACCAACTAGGCCTCCACGGCTCTATAATTTAAGAAGTAATTCTATGTAATTCATAAAATTTGTAATTCTTTGACAGCTACATTTTTATTTTTTATAACCTAAGTAAATATACCACAATTTTCTGCACAATATTTTGCTCATTGGATTGATTATAACATATGTTGTGTGTCATATTTTCTGCTTGTAGTCAAAAAGTGCAAAACTATGAAAATGTTTTTGATTTTTATCAAATACATGAACATTTTGAAGACATTATTTTATTCTATTTACGGTGGCGTATACTATTTAAATGCCTCTCGAATGAACATGTCGTTTCAGAGCATTTCACTCACAAGCAATTTAATGATAAAATGTTTCACACGACATTAATATCAGTTACACGCCATTTCACCAACAGTTTTTACCTCGTTTTTTTCGTATTTTTTTTATTGCAAAGAAAAAAAAATTCCTAGAAGGTATATAGCTTAAATTGAAAATCATTTTCGTTGAAAAAATGTCTAAGCGGAACTTTTTTCGTATTTTGTAGTAAAATTTGATATTGTTTTTAAATGGTACAAGAATTTATTAGAAATGATTCCAATATTTTTTTCCTTTTAGTTTATGAACATGTGCATTCTTATGTTTCTTTTCATTCCAAACTGGTAAAACGTTATTTGCAATCTAATTTTTAATGATTTTATTAAAAAAAATTTCTCGTTTGACAAACATAAATGAGAATATACTCTTTCATTCTTCTTTATCTTTTCCTGTGTATAAGTTTGAAAAAATCACAAAGCTAGTGGAGAAGTTTTATCAGTCTTAAAATATTTATTGAAATATTTAGTTTCTCGCTTTAACTTTGTATTAAGATATTTTTATTTAAAATGCAGTGTGATAAAAGAATATAAAATCTTTCTTATTTTTGACATCGAAATAAAGGAAGAAAATTGCAAAGCCTATACTTTATAATGTTCTGAAATTTTATAAAATTCGGAAAAATACCAATTTTCAGTTAATTAAAAGGAATTTCGATTAAATAAAATGGTATGAAAAAAACTTAATTACTTAACTTGTATCAATAGATAATTTTGGTTATGACTATCAAAAGGGGCTCCTTCTACCTTTTTATATGAATTACAATGTTGGCTATTGAATCCTAATTGATACAAGATAATAGGTTCTACCATTCACATTTTTTATTTGCTTATGAATATTTTCTCAAGATACTTTTAACTATAGATTAAACCTTTAAATAAAATCCATTACATTTATACAATTGGGTTCCTTAAATAATAATTTAGTATAAACTAAATTTTCTAAGTAATTTCTTTATGGATACCATGAAATTAAATTTGGCATGAATTTACTGAATCGGTAGTTTTATTTCTTACATATTTGTTTTTTTAAATATTAAATATCTTAAGTTACTGATACCATGTGTATTATTTATGATAAGAAATATTAAAATATAGTTTATAAGTGTTAACGTTTTCGAAAGTTGTAAATTCACAAAGCGAAATGTCGAAGTTATAAATGTACTTTTGGTTGCCTTTTTTCTCAATAGAGGGCAGCATCAAAGAAACCGCAAAATACCAATCATTGTTTTTAATTCATTTTGTTTTTAATTCATAGTTTTTAATTCATCATTCTCAAAGGACTAAATGAAAAAAAAATTAAATAATTAAAATATTCTTTGGAACTCATCAGAAATTTAATGACATTTTTAAAAGTAAATGTCAACAGATTTTTTTTATCTATTATATCCTTTCATTTAAAACTAATTTTAATAAATAATGTTGGAGTTACTAAACTTAAATATAAATTATTATTATTGTTGAATGTTTTTTAAAATTTCGTATAATTTAAATGCGCATTTCCATTTCTTTATTAAAATAAATCTGTGGGAATACGAGAAAATAAAATTTTCCCCCGCAAAACACATTTTACGTTAACGAGCAAAATTTTAATCATTGTTATACAGTGAGCTATTTTTCCAAAATTTAGAAAGGAAAAAAAGTGAAGCTCTAACAAGAACTATGTATAAAAGATCCACCCTTACTTCTTTCTCGAAAAGTTAATTATTTATAATAGTATGTCACGTCAATTGAATTTTTTTCTCAGTTCTGCCACTTGTAGATATTTAATGAATGATTTAAAATAAAGATTAATTAACTGGAGCTGGACATTCTTCAATGTATAAGAAAACTTTTGAAAATTTGAAAAAAAATATGTCTTGAAATAAGTAAAATTAAAGATTTTCAATTGTTAAGAAATCCATTAATCATTTGAAATATTTCTAAGAGTATTAATTCTCGCCTTGGAATTTTAGAGTAACATCTTTAAAAAACGTATTTTTGAAAAATTCATCATTATGTCAAACAGATTAAAAATGAATTTAATTATAAAATAAATACGCGTGAAAAATGAACATGAAAGTAATCAATTTAGTGTCTTGTTTATGATATTAAAAGTAAATTATATAAAAAGTTTCATTTCTGAAAAAAGCTGACAACACTATTGTTGAAAAAAGAGTTATTAAAACTGCTCAAGATGAAAGATTTTTCCATTAAGGGCAACACTAATAAAAAGTGATATATATTAGGTTGGGGAAAAAGAAATCCATTATTTTTACGTGAACTTTTTGTAACTTCTTTCAGATTCGCTTTGTAGATCTTTAAGTCTTGTGCGAAGCAACGACTGCTGACATGCTGTCAAGTTTGATAATTTTTGATATTTAATAGACATTCTCGACGATATTGTATCCATGAGAGGTGAATCTTTAGCATCCAAATACACAAACGGAACCGACGAAACCAAAATTGTAAGTAACTGGTTGTTACAGTCTTATATAGGACGATAAACACCTTTAACAATTTTAGCCACCTGGTTAGCATTTTCGCCATTATAAAAGAAAAACTAAAATGTATCGAATTTTCTGTTTGTTGTCTTCTATTTTTGAAACCTTGTACTCATAATAACTGAATTAATCGAACAAAAAACCGCAAGAGAATATTTTAGTGTCGAATGTCACCTTTCCAATGAGCATAAATTTGAAATTGTTTGATAGATACCTCACGAGATAGCGATCACTACAGACGTCTACCGAAAAAATAATGGATAACTTTTTACCCAACCTAATATAATTGAACATATCAAAAGAATTTTATAAAGCTGCATGGCATACTCCTTCCATTATGATATCATTTTCGCTCAGTATATGTTAAAAAATGCTGGCTGCGTACACAGCTGACAATATTATTGTTCTGTAAATTTTATATTACATGTAAAAGAATAAAAAAAGTTAAATAGTAAAAAAGGACGATTTTTGAATATCTTCATTGAATAGGGATGCTAAAAATTACGCGCCAAGGAAATATGTGACTGCCAAGTTTATAGGGAATAAAGAAACGTCGAGTTAACATTATTACTGTAATTTGGGTTGTTGTCATTTTGAAATTCTCAGTTTATGAATCAAAGCCCATTCATCTCTTCTGACTGTATGTCAAAATACATGCAAAATTCAATAACTGGAAGACGGAAAAATATCCAGTTCGTTATCAAAATGATGCAATGTAATAAATGCAGCATAAAAAATGTAATGGTCTTGTTTATGTAAGATTTAAAATTTTTAACTTGAAAATCAAATTCTTTTGTTTTAGCTTATTGTTTTTTCCTTCTCATTTGGTAAGTTACGCATCACTAGACTATCCTAAAAAATAGCTTTTTTTTTTTTTTAAAGAAAAAAACCAAAATTTGCAGTAAGTGTAAAAAGCTATTTGGTACTCATTTAAAAATCATGTAATTGGAGCTTGGTTTAATGATGCATGCTTATTTCCTTTCATTTTAGATGTAAGATCTCATGATAATATATTTAGCGAATATTATAAAAATGTTAAATATGCAATTTACTATGATAAACACGACCAGATGCGATTAAACATTCCATAAAGGAAAAGCTATGTGCCCCATCGTATAATTATACTCTTGAAAAAGAAAGCAATTATTAAATCAGAAGCTTTATTAGAGCTATTTATTGTTTCACTTAAAATTTACTACATTTTTCCTCATCGTGTCAAGTTGGTTAAGCTTAAACATGGCTGTAATCTTAATATCATATAAATAAAGAAGTTATAAAAGAAAATCTTTTAAATAACTATTTGGCTGCTTTAATTGAAAAATTCTTTTAGTAAGGTTTGTGAAAATTGAATTTAACAGTGAAACTGAATATCCAACAATTACTCGCGAAATCAATTTAAATATAAGAGCAATTATTTTTTTTTCTGGAGAATGATTTATAAGCAGATTTATCAGATATATATATATATATATATATATATA
>JAPDSC010044664.1:0-34080 GCA_026290005.1 Latrodectus geometricus
GAGGACTAATTAAATCAAAGCAGCAAAGAGGAAAATAATTAAATTTGATTTAAAAATTTTACTTTCGCATATTATTGAACAATTGATAAAGAAAAGTATCATAAATATATGTTCAATAAATTAAGAAACAATATTCTTTTTATAAAAGTCAAAAATTCAATGTTAATTTCACTGCGATCATGTGTAATTTTTAATACAAAAACTTTATTTTCGAATCATTTTACATATTTTAAGTAACCTTTCAAATATAAAAATATTAATAATACTATGACTGATTAAGACTTATACCTAAAATATACTCCAAAACTTATTTCAGAAACTATTTCTAAAACAAGTTCTTTCATTAGGTCATTAAAACAACCAAGATTTTGTCTTTTTAGAAGTCATTATTTACTCCAATTTCTTTTCTTTTTGAATATATTTATTTATAATCAAACACGCATCAACCAGATATTTTTCCTTTCCACTTCGAAAAAGATTTGCTTGCATAATTTTAAATGTGAAGTTTCAAACGATAAAATTGAGTGAAAAATAGCACGATAGAATACTGTAAACAAAGCTCCAAATTAAATTCCCAAATTCCAATTCATTATGAAATTTGGACACCTACTGAGTAAAATATGGCAATCTTAAACATATTAGCCAGAAAAGCGATCTATTATTAAATCTAGTAAAACAGCTATTTTCTTACAGCAAACCTAATAGAAATCTCGAACATTCATTGGACAATAAGTCCGAGTTGCCGAAAATCGAGCTGTGACGCCACGTAATGATAAGTCTATGGGAATTGCCCAAACTGAAATATCGGCAACTCTAATGTAATAGAGGCTTAAGAAAAGCCTGATATTTTTATTTTGTGTTTAGCAATTTTATTTACGCTTTAATTTTTATATTATTTCAGAGAAACAGTTTTACTTTATTCTTAATTAAATTTTTAAAATGTTTATTGATTCCCAATTACTTTTTTGATCTCAACAGAAAATGAATGGTATTGTTTACTAATTTCCATGTTAAAATTTTTTTTATATTTTTGATGAATATTGTCTACGTAGTTTAGACCGCATTTTAATAAAAAAATATTATTTTTTTATTTACTTACCCCATTAGTTCAAATGAAGAAAATATTTTGAAGTTTTATTTTTGAGACCTGTGAGCTAAGACCCAAGTAGCAAAATAGGTTCTCCCAATATTGGAAATGTTGCCTAGATAACCCTAATAATAAGATTTTTCATTTAATAATTTTGATATAATCCGACAAAGAAGAAAGAAAACCTTGTTGATTAAAAGTGAGTATCCAGAAGTCGAACTTTTAAAAATTATTCAACTTCATGTTGAATAATTTTTAAAAGTTTGATTGCTGGATATTTACTTTTAATCAACGATGTTTCCTCTTTTTCCTTACTTTTATATTTAGAATGAAAACATGCGTTTTCAGGTAAATGCGTTCGGGAAGGACATTCCCAACACTTTGATTTCAATGGTTTTATTACTGAACTGCCAATTGAGAGTAAGAAGATAGGATTATATCGACAGGAAATGTTCCAGATAGAACATACGGATTTACATAGTTCTATTTCTGACACACTCTGGTACTCATCTATCTAGATCTTATGAAAAGCAGTTGTCGAATCACACCAATAATGAATTTCAATATTTCCTATTTTAAGCTTTTCGGTACTAAGTTAATTAGATGTACACTAATGCAACAGTTTTTTGAAGTAAAGGAAAACATATTTTTTTAAAGGCATTTGATCCAGCTAGTAATAGTATTTTGATGTTACCGATTCATAAGTTGTAACTTTTATGTTCTTTTCTAGGACAGGTAACACAAATACAATAATAAAGTTTCTTTTGGTCGCGAATTATTTATTATCGTTTACATGACAAACAATCCAATAATCATTCAGTATCATATATTGATTATAAGACAAACAATCAAATGATCGTTAAGTATCACATACTGCTCACACAGTTTTGCTCTTTCCACAAATTTCAATAACCACTTATAGCAAGATTTCTACTTGGCTATGTTTCAACAAAGTATGTTTTCTTTGGCAGGCCGCAAACCAGTTCATCGGCTGTTTTGTGGATGGTGTTTGTTTTGTAGATAACTGTTTGTGTGTTTTGTGGATTACTGCCACTTACGAAACAATCAGGTGTTTATTGACATCACTCCAACCATTGATCAATGAAAGATTATTTATAATCCAAATTTTAATATTATTGTTTTTTCTTTGGCAATGTATTTCATTGTACATTCAACTTTTTTCACATAAAAATAAATCAATTGAGAATATTTCACTTATGATTACATCAATTAAATTGTGAATGTTTTTATAAGATCACTTGAAAGAAGGATTAAATAATGAAAACTTCAAATTTTTTATTATAAACTTAAGGGATCCAATTAGTATTAAGTGTTCTAAAATAATTAATACCTCTTACGGGTGAAAAATTTAGGTAACATTTCCGAAGCTTAATGTTTCGGTTGCAATGTAGCTTATATAGAATAGATTTAAAAGTATTACATTTGAGAGGAATCCCTAATTAAGATCAAAATTTAAATTATGATAATTATATAGATAGAATGTCTGTGAAATATTTTTTTCTTTTACAAAAACTTGCTACTTAGTGAACATTTTTATTGATAACTTCTTAGCATTAAATTAAAAATCCTAATTCAATTAATAATTATATTTCATATCATAGTCTGTTCCATATAATATTTATATAATAATTAAAATAATAATATAAATAATAATACAAATAATTTTTTTTTATTATATTAATATCCATACAAATTAATGTCATATATATAATACAATAGTAACTAAATTAAAAAATTTTCCTATTCGAAATAAATAAGATTGATATTAAAATTATCAAGTTTTTAAATTAATTTTTATTAAATTAACAATTTCAATAAGGCAGGTTTAAATGAAAGAAAAACATATAGTTTTTAAAAAATTGTGAAATATCTTATCAAAGAATTATTTTTCAAAATTATTTCTGATTCATTCAGATACATTTTTAAAGTGAAACTTTTAATTTATTTTAAATAATTTTCAGTACGGCGGGTCCCGCAAGCAATTGTTACTAATTAAAAATTATAACTAAATAATAAATAAATATTTATAGAATAAACAAAATTCAAAAATATATTTTGAGCTATTAAAATAAACTTATTTTTAAATCATTCATGTATAACTTCTCCAATTTCCACGGCACATTTCTATATACACCACGTGAACTGGATGTAAATATGAACCCGTTACTCGGTTGTAGATGGAAAAATTAAAAATGTTGAATACTTCGTTTGGTAGAAAGTTCCACTCAATTTGGGTCATACGTGACGTCATTTGGTAGATGATTGGTGTACAGCTCGTGGATGCGTTGTAGACAACAGGTCCGAGTGACGGTTTGCAGGTTTGCTGCCTCCCTTTCACAGACGTGTCCACATCCGATGACTTATTTTGACATTACGTGGTGGACAACCAACTTAATAGCCAAATACTGTTGTAAGATATTTTATCATTCCCCGTAACGTTTCCTGAAATATTAGACTGTTATTCTCAAGTGATTTCATGTAGACGTTGAAATAAATAAGAAAACGAAAATTAATAAAAGAATTTAAGTACAGAGGATTATTTTTAAATAACAAATATTTTACAGAGAACATTATCTTGCGCATATTAAATGAAACATTCAAAGCTAATCAAAGCATCAGAGATATCGAATAAAAATTATGTGAAATTATTTACTTTTTAAATCAAATTTGGTACCCTAGAAAGTGTGTAAATAGTGTACTTTGAATATAATTATAACTTACATTCGATCAGTACTGATTCAAATACTCTTCTTGAACTTTAATTCCCTGCACGTTTAAGCACTAATATTCTTCATACTGTTAGACTTTATTTACTAATATTGTTGTCTTAATGTTTTTCTTCTTTTAATATTTCAAATGTAAATATTTTTTATAACTAATCACTAGAAAATATTTCAATACATCTCACTATAAGGAAACATTTGAAATACTGAACCATTCAAATTCTCTCTTAAAATTCCTTAAAATGAAACATAACTTTAAATATTTCTACTATATTTTTCTTAGTAAAATAGGGAAAATAAAAATTTCAAAGTATTCAGCAGTTAAAGTAAGTCTTTTGTCAAAAATGGAATGGAGAAAGAATTCACTTATTTACGATGAACAGATATGTCACAAAATCTTTCTCCTTATTTTAAAAACAAAATTGACTTTCGAGAGAACTAAATGTTCGTGTTGTTCGGCTACAGCATGGTAACTGCCAATACTTATATAAATCAAAGTTTTAGCGAAAATTCACTTTTTACTGGTCACAGGTGCCAGCAACAGTCGATTACCGGCACCAGTTTCCTTTTTCGATAAAGTTACTTATAAAAATCTGTATCTATCATACGCAGAATGAAATGTCTTTACAGTTGAGAAGACGTGATAAGATAGACACTCAAAAAATTAAGGATCAGGAAACATTAAAGTTTAATCCACACACACGTTACAAAAATTAAAATTTGGTTGGTATAAATACATAAAATAAATAGGAAAAAAAAAAAAAAAAAAAGGAATTATACAGCAATTTTCAATACATGGTTCAAATGATTCGAAAAAATTTATTGTCAATATTTTATATTTTTAAACAAAGTTACGTAAAATTGTATGTTTGAACTGAACATTTTAGTAAACAGTTCAAAAGTTTGATTATACTAGTAAAACAAAAGAATAAGTCATTATATTGGAATGTATATAAAAAAAAAAACAGATAATGATTAATAGAACTTAAATGGCTGAATAAAATATATTTATTCTCCCTTCTTCACATTGCAAAGTTGTGTATAAAAATATAAATACTCGTTTCATATAAAACAATAAATATAAATACAGTCCATTCACATTAAAGTGACCACGTGTCAAAATCGAGAATAACCACCTTTCGCAGAGCGGACTGCTGCGAGCCGTACAGGAAGAAAGTCAATTAAGTTCCTAAAAGTGTTCGCTGGGATCTTGAGCCATGCTGATTCCAGAGCCGTGGCTTGCTATGCTAGATAACGCGGGAGAAGATGCATGCCGTGAAAAACCGTGACCTTCGAGAAGTTTGTCTTAGTAGTCTCGAAGGTCACGGAACAACCCGAACGAGAAGGGCCACAAATTGTCGATTGGGTTTGCAGTTCAGGAGATAACGGTAAACTGATCCTGGTTCTCTTTCAACCAAACATGTACACTGACATCTATATGATGCATCGCATTGTCCTGTCTGTTGATACAATCATCATGAGGAAAAACAATGAGGATGAACATGGCCCATAGCAATGGAGATGAACATGTCCCGCAAGGACAGATATGTGCTAGCATTGATACATGATGCCTTCCACATTGATGATTGAACTCAGAGAATCCCTATACCATAAGGCTAACTCATCAAGCCTACACCGTTCCAGCAATGGGTGCAGGGTGTTTTGCTTTCAGATGTTTTAAGTTGTATACGCTACGAACATCTATGGAATATAAAATGTGATTCATCGGAAAGTGCTACCTGTCACCACTTAGTTGATGTCTAGCTCCAGTACTCAGGTGCAAATTCCAGCTTTCATCACCGATGAACAGCAGTTATTACAAATGCGTGACCCAGGCATCTGTTTTGGAAGCCCAGATGCACCAAAATTTGCCAATCAGTAGTTTGGTAAACACATATGGTAGCCATTGGTTCATCTGGATTTTGAGTCAGTAATTTCAATGTAGCACGTCTTTTTGCCGAAACGCATTAAGCAGTCATCGTTCATGTCTACATGGTTAGTAGTGCACTACATTTTAAATCCCCGTTCTGCCATGCAATTCATACTTTTAACAGCGGGGTCACGCGAACAGTTCACAAATTTTTTACATTTCATAACCGTTTCGAAAATGCTTCGCCCTTGACTTAAAGCCAATAATCGTGCCCTTTTAGATGTCGGATAAATCTTCCCGTTTCAGCATTACGCCAACGATTAATATGTTTTTCGAAGCTGTCAAACGCTATTTACATACGCCCAACTGTATTGTGTTGCCACCTACTTTCTGTAATTGTTTATTTAATGTCAACGTTGAAAGTACCTGGTGGTTACACTAATGTGACTGTACTGTATATACACTCAGGAACAATGAAAATAGCGCACCAAGAATGAAAGAAGTTACAAACGCTAAAATCTACAAATAAGTATAATAAGATCCGATATGTAAATGATCCAAGTTTGGTAGCCAATGCGTATAACCACATACCCGGCAGTGGCATTGAAATCAGGATGTGGGCTGTATATAAACCCGCGCATTATATAAACCTGAGTGGAAAATTCAGAAACACAATGATCACGTGCGTACGGTAGGAGGAATATAGTAAGCAAAGAATGCCAACAAGACATGAGAAGATATTTCATATAGTAAAGAAGGTTTGAGATGGGTCTCACCATCGGCTTAAATACCACAGACTAGTGGACATGACTTGTTCCTTGGCAGGTTAATCGTTTGGTATAGGCCGTCAGAACATATTGTGAGCAGTGGACAAGAGATGGTATCCACGTGTGACATATCGGGTCTTGGGCGACAAAAAATACGACGAAGTGAAATAATCTAAGAATCGTGGGACAAGCTCTAGTGGATCACTTGGTGTCTCGTTCTATGATAACGCAGATGTAGGGGTGCCTGTTATCACAAAAATCATTTTTTGAAGCCTTGTAAAAGTGAATCTGCGATTCAAGCACCTGTTTCATGCATTGCTTATAACACTGCAACTTTGGCGACTCCATTTACAGTGGTGCCAAGCCTGAGGGACCTAGAATGGTCACAGATTAGTTAAATGTGCTTTTAGTAATGAATCCCTGTTTATTTTAGTGACAGATTATAACTGTGTACGGTCGTGGAGATGTCCCGATTAACGGTGCATTACACCTATACTGTCAAGGGACACATTGCCCGCACATTAAACGTAATAGTCTGGAGAGGTATAGCCTATGATAACCGGTCCAATCTACTTGTGGTACGTGAAACTTTAACGGCCCACCGTTATGTTGATGACATTCTTCGATTCTACGTGAGATCTTTCATAATAGGTCTTCCAGGGGCAATTTTACAGTAAGTTGATACTCGTCAACATGCTGATCGAGTTCCGCAAAATTTCTTAAGTCATGTTCAAACTCTTAAAGGGCCAACTCTCAACCGGACTTGTTCCCCTTAGAGCATCTTTGGAACCATCTGAAATACCAGATGTCATCGTGTCAATTTGTACATGTTTTGAAGGTGGCTGTTCAAGATTTGTGGGTACATCTGCCTCAGGACAATATCAGATGTCTAATCAACTCGATGTTGGATGGTGTGATGTCCTGTATTGTAGTAAGAGGCGGTCCGACGTTCAATTGATATTGCACTGTATTTGTCTAATTTTTCATACTGTATTTGTTTAATTGTCTTGCTTTTTGGATCAAGTGAATCTCACATCTGTATCATTATGTGTTTTAAATTTAATTTTGATCCCATTCTCTCTTCGTGATGCGCTGTTTTCAATGTTCCTTAGAGGTCCTTGGTTTACTTGATGTTCACCAAATTATAGTTTTTCATTTTCTTAATATATAAAAGTAAATTATACTTACTGTTATACCAACTAAGCATTTTCGATTTTTTTGTTAAATCAGGTTCATTGTAAACTAATTGTATTACGTGAATCACTAAATTTGATTTAATGTATTATTAAATTGAGATGTAACAACAAAAATCTATGATTTAAATAATAACTAATTTATATAAAATAATCATATTTCTAATATTTAAGATAAATGGGATTTTTTTTAAGCTCTTTATTCTCAATAATAAATTGTAGATAAATTATTTTATTATACAGGATGCAAATACTTCATAAATTTTTTATACCAATGTCGAAATAATGTTTTTTCTTGTGGAATTATAGGAGTTTGATGTTGTGGACTTGCAAGCACATGTGAATGGATGCAAACTCGATAGTTTTCCTTTTTTTACAGTCTGTCATATTCTTTAGAAAATGTTTTGTAATAGTAGTATAACATTTTCTTGTGCACTAAACGCTTTTCACTAACCTTGTTATAATAGATTACCCTCTGAAAGGCATCAATAAGACATATTCTAGAAGGAAGCATGTATTTTAATATTCAAATATACATTTTATTTTAAAGACTTTAAACCTCGACATTATGAATTTGATTTACGAATATAGAAAAAAAATTAATAGGAAAGGTTATAAACATAAATGCCCTTAATATAAATGAAAAGCAGATTGATGTGATCTAATTTCATAAAATTAATAAATTTATTTAGACATTTCTCTGAGAACAAAAACATTGTTAAAATCAGGTTGATAAAAATCATTTCAATCCCCACAAATCCAGTTTTTTCCAGCAGAAACCTTTCCAGGTGAGTTTTTTCAATTTCTTAAAATTGAAATAGTCACAAAATGCAAAATCTGATATGAATTAAAGGGAACCAAAGCTCTTCACTTGAATTTCTTCAATATTTCTTGAATTTAACTGGCAACATCACGATTGTTATAGTCCTGAAGGAAAATGAATCCATTATTCAGCCAGTCATCGTTGCATTCTTAATTTGATTATTAAGTTATTTTATTATAAAATATGATTTTTCACTCGCATCATCGTTGTTGTCGTGATTTGATTGTGTGATTTGATGCCTCCTTTACTCATAAGAAATTCGTTCAGCTCACGTCATCATCGTTATTCCGTTGATTTTATGGTGCCATTAATTGCCTTACAAGGAATAAACTTCGTTTCCCAACAATATCTCCACTTTAGATCTCAAATCAAACCTCAATCATTTAAACATTTTTTAATCATTATGTATCTGCACAATCAATGTAAGACAATAAGCGACACCTGTTTTCTCTAAGGGAAAAAAATCCTCTGACAACAATTTTCAAATGCTAATATTTGTAATCTAATTTTAGAATTCATTCATTTACACCAGCACAGCTCCTATTTGTTCATTTGAATAGTTTTTTTTTGGCATTCCAAATAAAATATCACTTAAGATAATTATAAATTCGTGAAAATGTAGCTTTTTAGTTTAGATTTTTTGAAACACATATTTTTCTTTCCATAAAAAAACTTTAGACAGATTTTTAAATATTTCTATTTCAAAAAGCATGCAAATAGCTTTGTCAAAAAGCATGCTAATATTGATATTAACCATATTAATAACTAATGTGAGTTAAAGTTTTATTAATTTCTGGCAACATAAGTGTGTGACCTGATGTAATATTATTTTATGTCTAAAATGGACAACTTCTGTATGCCCCTTTACAAATGGGGTGTTTTGAGCTGCTACTAAGGGGGTGTTCAAGCTAATGTTAATCGTAACTCGAGAATCACTTTAACGAAATTTCACATAAAGATTTGTAATAATTCCTTTGCTGCAATGGTTGTGAGCCAATGGTAAAATTGCGGAAAGTTTCACATTCATTTCTTGTTAGTAAGACGGAAGCTGCTTCTGCTTTGCTCATAAATAATTCTCTCGGAACAGGTGTTAAGGTGTTCTTCCTCTGTAGCAAAATGTGAATATGTCCTTCTTTATCTCCGAGAAATCTTTCTAGAAAACAATATGCTTGGAATATTCAGGAACTTACAATTGATTAGAGTCTTTAGGCTACTTTCACGTAGAATCAAATACCCCCCCCCCCGGTAAGAAGTGCTGTGAACCATCTAAAAGTAATAAAAAATGCACATAAATATTGTATTCCTTTATAAATTTAATGAGAAAAATAAATAGGCCTCTTTAGAGATTGAAATGGGCAGAATACATGATTAGAATGATTGGTGGGCAAAAGGATTTTCGAAGTTGATGAGGAGCCCGAAAAAAGGGAATCTTAAGGATCCCTAGGTTGGCTGCCTCGAAATGGATTTGAAAATTGTTAGCATTAAAAATTGGATGAATGAACCCAAGAAGAGAGCAACTTGGAGATAAATTTTTGGAAGACCATGGCACACCCTAGTGTGGCATGACGGTGATGAAGATAATGGCATTTTCAGTAATTATCCAAATTCTGTGCAATTCTTAAAGTTCTTATTTCGAATACCACTTTTCTCTTACTGGCATTTTCGGCTTATGACTTAAATTATTCCAATTTAAATTTTCGGTATATAGGTATTTTTTTCCCAAAACTATCTTTGAATACATTTAACTTTATTTTCCGTTAGAGAGTTATAAAAATAGGATGACAATTTTAACAGGAAGCTTTAATTATGAGTCTCCAGAAATATTCTGGGCCAAAGCAAAATAATTATAATTATGCACACTAGATAGAATTTAGAGCATAAATCTAATTAAAAATACATAATTATGTATAAAAAATCATATATCCTTTATTATTAAAATGAATTTTATTAAAAAAAATATGTTAATTATGCAGTTTAAATATAAAAATAAGAATATTAATCAAATTTCTTCAAAAAGAATATTGTTAAATTAACAAAGCAAGATTTTTTTAAAGATCATTTACCTTGGTCTCATGCACATTAACGTGAACTATGGTTTCAATTGTATGTACTTCCCATGTTTGTGCTTGAAATGCTTAACTACTATACTGAATTGAAAAAAATCGCGTTTGAAATAATTTGAACAGTAAATAGTTTAATATTTGTCTCATAGATGTCGCCTCCATAAAAATTTATTCTCGGTGATTCTTTTAATATCTTGAATGAAAAACAAAAAAGCACTTTATAAAATCTTGCTTAAGCGACAATCAGTAATGATTTTGTATAATTTTTCTGACAGTTATCCATCACATAGCGTTACAGGAAGTCCACGTATTTCAGGAAAACTGAATCTCATAAAAATATGGATCTAAAAGAGAGTTAAGTAATAAGGAAATTTATTTTATTTGTCAATAACATTTTATCTTAATATGGCGAGAAAAAATTCTTTGAAATTAAATTCAAAGAAAATAATATGATTAAAGATTTTTAATATTTAATATGATTAAAAATTTTACTAATTTAGCTTAATTTAATCACGGAATTTATTTAAACAGCTAATTTTGAAAATCAGAATATATTTTGATTCCCACTTTAAAATATATTCCAGTTTTTCATTTAAATAATAAAAATCACATTAAAAAATTACTTTGGATATTTGTATTTAGAAAAATAACTTAACTTGCCACTTTTTTAACGTACACGTTCGTGATGACTGTAAAATTAATAAGACTCCCTTCTTTTTGTATATCAATACAATTTTTTATTTTAAAAATTATATAGTTAGGTATTTACTTTTTTCGATTTTTGAAAAATATTATTTTCATTCACTCAGAGAGTGCATTTTCAACAAGTATATAGCCAAATGAAAATAAATATGAACACAAATGAAAGTATTGAAGACTTTAACAACTTTGTTATTAAAGGGAAACAATTTCGTACGGGTAGAGGCAGTCGTTGATGATGTTTAAATGTTGAGGACGGTGGTAGCCACCCATAATCATGAACTCTTCTCCCCATGACACTTCTAAGCAAACGGACATGTTGTTCCAAAATGATGTCCCGATAAATTTTAATTGTCATGCTTCTGATTTGAATATGTATATCTGTTCTGGATCCCAATATAAAACCTCCCTAAATGAGAGCTCCTACATCACCGTAACGTTGATGATCAATCATATAGTCTTGGTGGTAGAGGGTACCTGTCGCTCTCTATATAAACTTTCGATGTGAATCAAACTTCAAGCTAAGCCTTGACTCTTCGGAAAACATGACACAAGCTCACTGTGACAATGTCCACATTGCACATTCTCTTCTTCAGGCTAAACACTGTCGACACTGAGTTGCCAAGAGATAAACATACCTGACAACCTGTAAGCATGTAGGCCATACTATCTCAAACGTTTGCACACAATTTGCCTATAAATTATCTTGGTTGACGGTAGATGACATGTCAGGTCTGCTGCAGTGCTCCGTCTGTTTCTTTTGGAGGCAACTACCAAATACCGGTAATCATTAGGCTTTGTCACACGGCGGCGGTGTGTATTGTAACGTCTACTGACATTTCCATCCTCTTGGAATCGTTGTCACAGCATAGAGATGACACTTTGAGTAATTCCTAATTTCTCGGATAGTGCCTAATGCGTACACTCGCATTCCCAGTGGCCGACACATTTGACCATGTAAGACATCATCCACACGCATCCTCTGTGTCATACATATGCTATTGTTGTATTGAGTGCCTTATGGACCGTTTGGGAACACTTTTCTTTCTTTACCCCAAGTCCTTATATTAGGTACCTCAGGTCATCAACTTCTGTATATTGCATTTAATGATTGATCATGAAAGTGATATTTCTACAAGTGATATCTTTATTTTCGTACTCAATTACCGTGTGCTTCTGGACTATTCTTAATTTATAGACACGTGTACATGCCGTTTTAAATTTTTATCAGTTAATATTTCTTTCAGTTTTTGTCATAAAGCCAGCTGATATTGTTCGAAGTAAACATTAAGAAGAGAAAAATTCCAAAAAAGTTTAAAAACTTTCTGTTAAGAGGATAAGAAAGTTTCATTGGAAGACGATGATACTATACTTAAAATTCTAAAATAGTAATTTCTTAGTCCTGCATGGAATAGTCTTCATTTTCATAAGAAAATCCCATTCAATGTTTCTTGGCCTATAAACTAGTTTCAAGAACTAAGGATATGATAATTCTGTCTGTGTTCATCAAATTCACATTCTGTCAGAAATTTAATATATTACTTTTCAGAGAAGCTTTCTAAATATTAAAATTTAAGTATTAACTTTGTTAAGTATTTTGTACCATAAAGCTATCGTGTATATAAAATAAAGTTTAGAATTCCCCCAAAAGATGTGATTAGATTTACAGTTTATCGAAACTTTTCTCCTATAATTACTTTAAGTTACACCAAAGTTATCTTTTAAATGAAATTTTAATAGTATTATTTCATTTATCCGATGGTTTTGCCATCTCCACTTGACAGATTTCCTCATAAAATTTGACTATTATCTTTTTTAGCTGTATTAAAATACATTTTGCAAACATGAAAGTGTCAAATTTTAAGGTTATTTCTCAATTATTATTATTTTTTCATATGAGTCGCTACAAGAACCATCAGAAGCTAAATTTTTATTCAGCTGAAAACTAAATGATATAAATATTTTTGCAGATATGAACTACATAATAATTTAAATTGCAGATATGTATACAATAATTTAATATTTCATATAAAATGTTATTGATCCGAAATCTGAGTGTAATCAGACAAAAATAGGAATGAAGTTTTGAGTATCAATTCATAGGACCAACTCAAGGAAAAGCATGGAAACAAATATCAGTAGCTAAAAAAATAATTTAAGAGAAGACAATTATCAAACCTAAAAGGACGCAGCAGGACATGTTGGAAGAAATTATACATTAATAGAAGAAGAAAAAAAACCACAAAGCAGAAATGGTAGGAATAGATTGACAAAGACCTGAAAAAATGAAAATAAGGAGCTGGGAGAAGAAATTCGAAGAGAAAGTACTGAAGAACTCAATAGTATCTACCAAGTACTATAAATCAAGAAAAGTTGAATATATATGTTTTTGACCTAAAAATGAAGAATTCGTTAATTTTCTTGCCTGAAACATAAACAATGTACTGAATAATCCAGTTTAATATTAAAAATTCTAGCCATTTAAAATATAAAGAATTCAAACATTTAATTTATATAAAAATATCATGTTGAGTTTATAAATATAGGCTTAAAAACTCGTTCTCTAATGCTTACAGTGGAGACATAAAACTATTTTATTATTCTCAAATCATTGCTTTCTTGAGTTAAAAGACAACCTAAGTTAAATATAATGTATATTATATACCATTTAGTAATATGAAATCAGAAACAGAAAAGGAAAAGGATAGTTATTCAACAATAATAGATGATGGAGCATTCACGAGCAGCAATTAATCGAGTAGAAGAATAAATATTCATTCATCATCCGTTGATTTATTCTTCTACTCAATTTTTGAAAAGAGAGGTCGCTGCATTCACTGATTTCTCTCTCGGGCTGGGTAAAAAGATACATCTTTATTAAACACTCTAACTCATATCATAGGGTAAAGGTCTGGTCTATGTTAGGATTGGTCCATGCATTCAATTTTATGCTCGTCATGTCAAGCCATTCTGGAAATCGTTACAAGTTTTTATTATTATTATACAAGCTGCTAAGTCCCATTTCCTATATCTACCACAATATAAGAAAAACAAGCATTCGGAATGCTTTTGTCAGATTTTAGCATTAAGCCCATTAGGTATTGAGTATTAGTTCCACGAAGTATTAGGAAAACGCCAATAAAGCATAGACTCACCTCCAACAAATCTAACTCCTGCCACAATAACGTGAGAAAAAAGACATTACTCAGTGATATGCCAAATTTGGACCTGGCAATTCAAATATTAAATAAATGACCTTGATTTATCATACTAGAGCTGTTGTTTCTACTTCTCTAGCATTGATAATGAAGGGTATGAAATTAGATGAGTGGATTCAGTATTTATATGAATAGATTCACACACACACAGTAGACTTCTGGATAAAGATACGAGAGTGGTAACAAGATTAATAAACTTATTTATCGATATGATAGTTATTGGTATTTAAATTTTTTGTGAATTTGTATTATCTGTTGAATGAGATTTTCTGGAGAATTCCGAACATCTCAATGTCATTTACGAATGTCCACTTTCATAGGGCTTCTGGTTCAAACCACATTCTGACAATCCATGCTTACTTTTCATTTGTGAATAGTGTAAACCAATGTACATTTTGTTAATTTAATCTCTTGATGTAAATTTTATAACTGTGAATATTTTGTAACTCATTCAACAACGTGTCACAGAATTTTAGATTAACATTCGCATGAATATCTAAATATTTGTGGATGGATAGTGTAAAAATGAGTTCATGAATCACAACTGCAAGCAATCAATTAAAAAATAATATTATAAGAAAAGTAGTAATATTAGTAAAAAGGAATTCATGGAATTACTTAAGTATGATCACAACTTCTAGCAACCAGTTAAACAATATCGTTATAAGGATGGCAAATATTTCACACCCAATACTTTTAATATTAAAATATTAATTATTTAGATTGTAACAATCAATGATGCACACGGAAATAGTAAAATGTTTTATCAATTTCGATTTCTCAATGGTAATTTCTTTAAATTTCTATTTGGAGTTTTTAAAAACGTTTTGTGCTCGGAGCTATCTGCATTGCTGCATATCTTCACGCACTGGTGGACATGTCTATCACGATTGGCCAACAATCACTTAAAAATATCACATATTCTGGGGGTAGCAAGTGGTTTCTTCTTTGTCCCTAGCTGCCACAGATACTACAGGAATTACCTCAGCATATTTTGGACTACCTTGGATTGGACTGAGAGTGCATCCATAATTCTCCAATTCTTGTATCGTATTTCATTAATGTCAACATTTTCATTGATCTTGTCAGTCGGAGTCAGACTATATGGAATATTAGACACAGCCACATCAAAGTATTGACGGAATTGGCCTGATGGATCTAACAAGAGAAAAATTTAGCAAACATTTTTCTTGGTCGCCTTTGAGAAGATCAATGGATGACTTTGGGAGACAGGATGTTTAAAAAAGCTAGGTTTGAAATTAAAAGCAGTGTTCGTTATTGAAAATGAAAGAATGTGTAATTCCGTTTTGATATATTCTCTTTTGCAAGTAAGTTAGAAGATGCAGCTTTGGAATTTTGAATTTATAGAAATGGAAGAAATTGGAATTCTATTTGATTATCGAATTAAATATAGTAAGTAATTGGAGTACATAACAAATCAATTTATCTGATGCATTTCTTTCTAATTTAAGACAGTTGTGATAACCATTTAGAATAAAACTACTTCTACTGATACTTGGCATCTTATTTATTGAAAATTCAGAATTTAGTTATAAATTAAATGGCTAAACACATTTGAGGTAAAAATGCTTGAAAATCTAAAAATATCAAGAAAGTCATCCACAGTGTATTTCAGTTAATGGCGAACACATTTTCTGTTAACAAAAGTTTTCAGAATAATTTCAAGTCAAATACAAGCAAGGTTTGTAAAGACTTACTATTTTCAATAACAATTACCATTATGCTCATTTATCACTATTCAGAGAGAATTATTCAGTTAGAAAACCAAAATACAAATTGTTGTCTTTAATCATAGCAGAAAAAAACTGATTCTATTTGTTTAGGTATTCAACCGCAATTCTGTGTGATTTTAGTTCAGAATATAAACAATGATAATTTAATGAATTATATAATTCACTTAGTAATAACTTAATAGGCTTTATATTTTCAATCTTTTTCTCCCATTTAATGCATAAAATTAAAATAAATCAAGAAATATCTGAAGAATTATTTTAAAATAAACACGTGGCTTCATTTCAATAAAAAACTAAATGAAATTTTAACTATTAGGACTATCGAAAAAAAAAGTATTATACTTTATACTGTAGACATTTATTTTCTCGCATATGTAATATTGTATTTCTGAGTGTAAAATTGTGGGATATTCATAAATCATTACATTTAAATAAATATCTTTTGTGGATAATAAAGCAAATAAATGATAATCCAAAAACCAGGAAATGAAAAAGAAAGTGAAAAATAATGAAGTTTAATCACTTTACCATTTTATTAATATTACTGTGTAGTATTAATAAAATGGTAAAGCGATTAAATTTAAAAATGATTTTTCTTTTCATATGTTTTCATATGTTTTTTTTTATTTCTCAAGGAAAAGTTTTCAGATCCAAAAGAGAAAGTACTGAGTTTGGGTCTCTATCAAATGTTTATTCTTATGTATTTTTAAAGACAAATGTGACCTTAGTCTAGATAAAATATAAAGATACTGAAAATAAAATTAACTTCATATCTGCTAATTTTTGTAAGTATATCCAAGCTTATTCTTTCCTTTTAACTTTAGTGTTTTAATAAAATAAAGCTAAAAAGACAATTTGTATAAATTACTGAAAAGTTAAAGTAACAACTAAATCAGACGCAGACCTTTAATTTAACACAGATAGCTTGCCAAATAAATTAAGTTAATTAAAAATTTCTTCAACAATAGATTTGGCTTCAGGTCATTGGCTTACCTCCACGGCAATAGAAAATTTGTTTTTGATATGAATTTTGGTCTTCTTTGAATACCTTGATTATTTTTTGTATTAATAAAATGCTCCTGATATAATTAGAAGAATATTATTACGTACACAATGGTGAATTTGAATATAAATATTTTGAAGATGTACTTGCTCTGTATCTGAAAAGCAATTAAAGTATCAGAGTCAATTCTTTAGAAATCATGATTTCAAAAATATTAAATTTAAGTCATATAAATATATCTCTTAAACTATATATTGATTTTCTTCAGTATGAAATTCTCTATGGAAAGTAAAACCATTCCTGATAATGCTATTATCATTATTAAAAAGATGCTACAACCAACAAGTGTAAAAAAATTCAAATCTTTTTAAATTGAATGAACTTTCGTAATTTTATAAATAAACCCAAATTTGATAGTTATTGCGAATAGACTTAAAGAAGATATTATGTAGGCATGGTCAGATTAGATTTTGAGAAATTAAAGACTACCTTGATAGTATAAAGGCGATATTGCTTTTATTTGACTCTAGGTTACCATGTAATGTTGAAGTACTTCTACCAACATATAGATGCTTCTCGATATGCTAAAAGGGCTTCATAATAATCAATTAATAATAATATCCCTCCTTATTGCTTATGACTCATAAAACTGTTAAAATTTTTGAATTATTAAAGTAGAATGCTTCGCTGTAATAGCTCGCTGGATAAATTATAGCAGCGTCTAATCTAATAACTATGTCTGATCTAATAACCTACATATTATAAATGTTATACATTTTTGAGTCAGAAAAGAAATGTAGATCAGTATAAACGAAAATTTCTAACATGTGAAATAGTATGAATGAAAAATTTTTTAACCTGTTAACGCCCAAATTATTCCAAAATCAAAATTTTTGAAAATATTTTTAAATTACATTTCATATATCATAAATAGAGTAATTATGAAGTTCTATCCATTTTCTGTTACTCAGATAATAGATCATCTATAAATAGATCGCTGGGCGTGATAGTAAAAGACCAAGTAATTTTCCTGTGATTTTATGGTTAAAAAATTACAAATTTAGGGGTAAAATGAAACTTTTGTGAATTTAAGAACAACTAATGAGATTTGGAAGAGAAAATATTATTTTATTTATCTAAACTTACTTATAGTTACAATTTTATACAGCCAATTTGTAAAAGTTAACATCTCAGACAAAGGGTTACATTGCATTTTGTACAAAAGGTAAGACATCTATCCTTACATTTTTTAAACTGGCATCTTCTTTGGTTTTGTCTTTTTCCTATAACATAGTCATTTTTATCTAAACGCACAGACTCCATTACGTTTGATTTTAATGTATCATCAGAGGTCTTTCAATGCCTTTCTTAGAATTTGTTCTCCATTTGAGGTATGTAATGGCGATATATGTTTAAGGCTCTCTGTAATCAAAGTTTTTCACACTTGTTATCCTTCCATTTAACTATATTTATTTCGTTCTTTCCATCGAAACAGTTGTCATAAGAATCACGATTTTTTCTTTCTGTTATTTTATCAGGAATTAAAGAGCAAGAAGCTGTTTTATTGTTTCTAATTGTGCACGTGACTTTGAATCCATGTGTTTTTAATTTGACCAGCAGATCATAAAAATTGAAACATTTTCAAAAATAAAGATGCTTCTGTTAGGATCAGTTACTGGTTGTAACATTTTTTTCACCACTCCTGTTCCAAGCGGTTCTTTTGGAGCTTCAGGAGTTAACTCATCCACAACAGACGGTTATATCAGACTCTCTTTCCTTAGAAAACAAACATTCTAACCCTTCTTCGGTGATGTGAAACACTTTACACTGAGACATTTTGAAAGAAATGAAACGAGGAAAAAATGATATTAGCTACTATTAACGTCCAGCGAACTATTTATAGATCAGCATGTTTAAACTTACATTTTAATAATGAAAACAATTATTTTTCTATTATAAATAAGCCAGAATAATTTAAGAGGAATTGAAAATGTAAAACACATAGAAAAGTATGAACTATTTTTAATTTTTTTTCTGTTGGATACAAAATCGAAAACTGCACTTTGAAGCTTCAAAATAGCGAACATCAGACGCTAGCTGTTGTACTGCTCTGGGAAAGAATGCTTCAAATCTCATTTGGGGGTACAGCCACATGTGTAAGGAAACCAATAAATGGCAATACGAAATGATTAAAAGATATCGTTTTCACTGGGAGTTTTGAGTGGGAGGTGATCTTTAAATAGATCACTGGGTGGTAACGGGTTAATATATAGATATATACTAAAAAACTTTCTTTCATACTAATCGTACATTTCATGTTTGAGTTTTAGCCAAACATGAGATATACGATCAATGTTAACATTTAATCAATAAATATAATCCAAATTATTCAACTGCAGTTTAAAATGAAGCCTGTCAAAGCTAATTAATTAAATGAAAATTTAATTTATGAAGTTAAATTATAAAGGGCTTAATTAGTATGGAGGCTGGTATGTTTTCTAAGCATCGTATTTCTCATCTTCTTCACTAATTTGATATTGAATTCATGGCTATTATGTTTCCTTTAGTATCTTACACTGAACACTATCCTGATGGAATGGAACACCAACCTGAACATTATCCTGATGGAAGTATCCTTCCGAAGATATTTTCTTTAAGATAATGGATATTGTATTGTATTAGATACTTATCATATTAAAGTCACATTACACGTATAACATATGTAGAGCTATTATTGAACATTTCTAAAAGTAAATCTTAAAAAGCAGACGAGATATTTGTAAGTGTCCAGTCGGAGTGATAAGAAGTATAGTAAAGTATAGTTAGACTAAACTGTTTTCTTAAGATCTACACATGCATTTTACAACGAATAACTATTGAGCAGCTTATTGTGAGATTCCGAATAAGTTGTCTGAGAACCAAGTGTGAGCGTTATATTATTTAAACAACTCTTCACGTTTAAAACTTGCTTCATTTTTGAACAAAACGAAACTAGAAAATCATGAGTTGGTCAGAATTTGGTGTGAAAATCACCATTCAAAAGAGGCTAGTCATGGGTGTCCATCCATTTGCAGTATTCAGACTCTGAAAAAGATGCAAACTTTTGTCTTGCTGAACACAATGGAAACTTGATTGAAATGTTTCAGAAGGAGCGGCAAGGGGCAGCACACAGATTCAGAAATTTAAGTCCACATCATACAATCGACTTTCTTCGAGTATAGCTGTTAAACTCTGTGCATGTGAAACTATTCACGTTTATCACACACAGTCGGCGTCTACAATTAGGAAACTGTACGTTCCGACTTAGAGGGCTTGCCTTTACACTTTCCTCGCTTTTACCCATGATTATTGTTCCGAAAGATGTTCTCGCCGGTGTATACAATTTGTTGGAGACGAGACAGACTCTCTTGAAAACTGTGATTAAACCGTAGCTGCGTCTTCTAGACAAGCTACGGTGTGGGTCTTATTGAAATTTTTGAAGGTCTATAATATGACAACTTTTGAGAATCTGGCGAGATTTGCTGTCTTTGAAATCGAAGCCCCTGTCGCACTGAAAGACTCTTTACTGAAAATGTCGATAAAATGACAGAAATAATCGAAATCGATCTATATGTTGACACTAATAGTATCGCTTAGGAACAAAAGACAGACTTTAAGAAGCGAATCCAAAACATGTTAAATAAAGTCTTGAAGTTTACATGAAAATAATGGATATTTTCTTTAACATATATATATATATATATATATATATATATATATATATATATATATATGTATGTATGTATGTGTGTATGTGTGTGTGTGTGTACCTGTATGCCGCATGTGCCTGTCTGTATAAGAGATCGAGAAAGATGAGTTAATTAACTCTGAAAAAAACATTTATCAATTCAATTTCACAAAAAATAGCAGTTTTAATGTTTAAAATTACAAAAAAATTTCGCCTTCATTAATTGCTTTGATAGTGAAATAATGAAGATGTTTTTCAGTGATAAAAAAGATTTTCTCTTCATCATGTTTAAAATCTTCGCATAAAATTTATAAAATAAATACTGTTAATTCATTAATAGATCCACTTAATTTATTTAAACACTTCGAAAATTATTCTTTTAAAATTTATATGTATAGTTCATTATAATATTTAATAATGTACAAATCTTCACCTGTCCAAAGAAAATAAATCGAAACTTCCTTTGATTAATATGAGGCAGAAATGTCCTATTTATTACATCTGCGCAAATAGCGCCAGTAATGACATTTAATAGAGCCACAAGCATTTCATAGCTTCTGTGGATTTCTTGTTCAATGCGAAAATAAACATTTCATCAGCACTAGTTCGAGATTACCTCCTTCCTGTGCACTGTACTTCGGGATACTGCGCTTAAAAAGAGTTGAGTGATAGATTTTTTCTTCGAGTACCAATTTTCGATTAGCTGGTCCACAGATGGAAGTGCATCAATATAACCGATATCTCCTTCACTGCTAAGGTTTTGCAGCTTTCCTCTTTCTTCTCGCGTCATCAATCTCGTGTTATCTCGCGTCGTTGAGCGCTGCCATGACGTCACGAACCATTTGTTCTGCCATTTGTAGAGAAGTGGAAAGAAAGAAATACGAGTTAAGCGAAAAATAAAGATTTTTTTTTCCACTGCTTCATATTTTTTATTTCATTCAGCAAAGTAGACATCTTTCGATGAAATATCGAACCCTACCTGACGAGATGCGCGAATTTTCATTAAAGATTTCTCAACAAATTGATGTCTTCGTATATATATATATATATATGTACCTCATTTTCTTGAATATAATCCGTTGCGACATACAATCCACGATAGTTTTTTTGGCGAATAAGAGAAAATATATACACCTATTCCCCCGATTTACACTGAAGATAGGTTCCTTAGAAAACCGTGTAAATCGAAATCGTGGATTCTTATATGTAAAACCGTGTAAATCGAAAACAAACTAAAATGGGCATATATCAGTCATTTATTTGAACGTAAAATAAAACTAAATATATCTTAAAAACAAAAAAAACTGTCTATTTATAAAATGACAAAAATATAAAGGTATATGTATGTAATTCATTTTACATATAGAAACGAGAAATACTTTTTTTTATTTCTAATGGCGGGCACCTTTGAGCAAGTACGTACGTACATTAGCCGCAACAAGGCCGGGAACTGCTACTCATTTTACCGTTACCCGGAGGGCACCAGTGAACCAAGTCACGGAGGTACGAGTAGCATCGCCCATGCCACACTATCTCAAACCCGTTTATAGGGCCGTTCACATTCATCCATCATCTGAGGAAAGGACAAGAAATACAGAGAGAGAGAGAGAAAGTACATCCATGCCCGAGCCGGGATTCAAACCCAGGTCCTCCGCATCCGTAGTCAGTTATTCTAACCACTAGACAGGTTGGGCGGCGGAACAAGGAATATAAATTAAAAAATCTAACCAGAAATTTAGTTACTGTTATCACTTTCGTAGACTCTTAATCTTTTATTCCTGATTGGTATGATATCACTTTCATCACTCGATAGTGGTTGATGCGATTCAAGTTCGATGTTAGATGAATTAGAAACAATTTCAGATGGGTGAACCTTGGTAGTGAAATCCGTAATTAACAATTGTGTTTCGTTTTTGATCAAATCTTTATAGACCTCCATATTGAGTTAAGCGTTGAGTTACCTGAAGGTTCTCTTGATGTACTGTGTCTTACTGGTCGAAATTATCCCTTGATCAAACGGCTGCAATAAAGAAGTCGTATTCTTGGGTAAAAATACAACTTTTGTTATTTTCGTGATGTAAATCTTGAGGATGGCCTTGAAATTTAAAAACCGTGTAAAAGCTAAATCGTGTAAATCGAGGGATAGGTGCACTGCTGCTAATTTGGGCGTCACATAAAATGATAAATACACAGTGTAATTAAAAATACAATAAATTGCACTATAAAAAACAATTATAATGAAAATGATCTGTTTGAATCCCCCTTAGTGCGATAAACTGAGGTGAAAGTAAAAGATTGATCAAAGGCTAAAATTCTGGGAAGATTTTAGTAAAATCTATCGATTTATAGATTCTAGTAACTTTTGAAGCTAAGTTTTATATTTCAAAAATTAAATATAGTTGTTTTGTTAATAATTAAGTGAAAGAAATGAATTATTTTGTAACAACACATTGGATACTGTTTTCTTTTGAACCTCGCATTCTTCGTTTTTCCCTTTACACGTTTATAGCAATTTTTTTGTCTTCCCTACAGCTTTTAATTTAAAAACTGCCATGTAACTTAAGTGTTTTCGCTTCCATATGAAAATATACGAATGTGAATATTTTCAGAACGAAACGGCACACGTCAAGACAAAATGCGAAATGATTTTAGCAAATTTCAACTGTAATATCCTTTTGAGGAACCGATTTCTTTTTTTAACGTGATTGGACAAACATTGATTTATCACTGCTGACATTTTCAGCCGTGATATGACACGGCTGACTTATTTCAACCGTGTCATTATGCCACCTGTTATTTATTTTATAAAACATAAACGATATTTCTTTCAAAACTTTCTTTTAAGCTTTTCTGATAGAAAATGTTTTTGTTATCAAATTATCGGCAGTTTCAAAACTTTTTTTTTAAAACACAATCCGTTGATTATATACAGGAAAATACGGGGTATTCATCACGTCGTTGTCATTATTGGAAAGGAGTGAGTCTGAATCCCGACCAACTAAAGATCTGTTGTATTCAATAAATGGGGGCTGGGTAATGTTAAATAGATTGTTGTCGCAATGTCTTCCAATCGAAATGATTTTTCTGTGGATAGCAGTACCAATACCATTTCTAGTATTATTAGGATGAGTTGAAACACAAATCTGTCATGCAGCACAATATCAATTTTGCTGCTACTTAACATTGATAACATAAACTTAAAAGCCATAAGCAATTCGCTAATGTTTCTCATTAGAAGTTATATATTTATGACATTTGTTAGTGATCTTATCTCTGTAAATAATTATAGAATAATTTCATTTGAAAATATAGCTTGAATTCGCTGAAGTCAAAAACATATTTTAAGGACTGATATCAAGTGAAAAAAGTACATTAAGAAAACATTTCATTATAGGGTTTTTATTTATTAAGTAGTTTTATTGAGTGTGTTCAAATGGGGGTGGGAAATGCATCTTTTTTTTTTAGAATTGGAAAGCAGCAGGTTCTATACCCGAGTCAGCCTTAAAATTATCGTACTTAGGGGATTCCTACACGTTAAAAGTTTTATACGGTTCAAAATTCAACCTTTGATGTGGCGTGGAAAGAAAGGTACAAACGCAGATGTCGATTTCCTTAGTTGAGCAAGGTTTAAAACTACGGGGTAGTTAGCTATGTTTAGCAGCTTTTCTATCAGCGGAAATAAATAACCAGATATGGATTGCTACAAAAGCTGTTTATTAAGCCTTCTTTTCAACGTTGGTGTAATATTTCTATTTCGTCTTTATAAATAACAATATCTAAAAAAAATACATTGAAGTCCTAGAGAAAAGTGATGAATATCGGGACCAAGAATAGCATAGAAACAAAACATTCTTCTAATTAATATTCCGACGGTATTGATGAACGAGTCATTCATATCTTGCTTCAGGTTTTATTTTTGTATAAAACTCCAACAAAAGAAACATTTTTAACAAAAGAATAATGACAATGAAAGATGTTTTTCTTAATTAGTATTCAACTTATTTCTCGTTTTTCAAAAATATTTATGGAAGTTAAAAAGATGTAGAAAGCATTTTTAAAGTCAGATTGAAAACTGTAATTAAGATTTCTTTCAGACAACGACTTTCTATCATCTTAATTAAGCTAACAAACTTTTCACAATTCAAATTTTTCTCGTGTTTAGATTTCATTTAAAAGAAACTATTAATTATTTGTCAGTTTTTGTTCGTCATAATGGTTGCTTGTTATATTTTACTCAATATTTTATTGAAAGTAAACGTGACATTTCTTTAAATATAAAGGATAAAAAGTTTTTTTATGCAAATTGATTTTTTTCCTTCATTTTATTTTTACTGTATTATTTTTATTATTATTATTTAATATCAGTAATAATAAAATGTTTGCCATTTGAAGGAAATGTTCATTAAGATAGAAGCTATCATTTAAAATAATTGGTAAAATGCAAGTCTTAATAACTAATAAACATATTTCGATTATTTCAGTTTTGAACCTTTAAGTTTAATGATTTGTTATGAATTGTACTGCGTTTTATATTCCCAATCATTAGAGGTTCTATTAAAATTGGTTCAGAATTTTCGACATTTAGAACCAAAAGAAGAACGAACCTAAAGTTATTAAAAGTTCTTAGAGATCAAAATATCACTCTCTTTAACATAAACATCTACAAGAATTTAAGTTAGTTTAGTTCCTTTATATAAATTTTTTCAAGTTCCTAAAGTATTTTATAAAAAACATTTTCCCATTTTCTGGCTGTAATCAATATGAATCAGTTAACACCAATAAGAGTGATCCGTTTGAAGTACAAAGATCTCGAGTTCAATCCCAGTAACTGTTAAACAATGGAAGATGAGTAATGTGTTTCTGATTTCCATTTGTCATAATAGGTGCTTGGGGGTTTTCTAAGTTTTCTTATTTTCGACAAAGGAAAAATGGCCTCCTTGCTGTATTCCCCATTTGATCATGGAAAATATGATTGAAGTTCAAATACCTTAAAAAAGCCCTCAGAAGCTGCAAACAATCGTTTTGAGCCAAATTTATGAATCATTAAAATACCGAAGTACAATTAAAAATGTCTGTAATCAATGCATAATTATGATGAACACGTGCTTATTGGAGGAATTATACGCGTGGCTTAATATATCAAATTAAGGAGCTTATCTTATTTAAATGTTATAAAATCGTGTCAAAATAATCCTATAACTATAATTAATAATAACTTTCTTTCAATCATTGTTTTAATAAATTCCAGAAGAATAATTATAAGTACCATTCTTCTGTCCTTGAGAAAATGATTATGAAAATACCTTAAATGATTTTATTTAGCAGTTTAGAAAATATTATAACTTTGGATTATAATAAAAATTGATCAATACAATTTAAGCAAATTTTAGTACATAATTTCCAGAAATATTGCAGTTAGCATTCCTTTCTTTTTTTTAAAAAATTAACTATAAGTGTAAAGTGTTTTAAATATTTTTTTTTATTATTTTAGAGGTTATTACTGCTTCTGGATTTGCATGAAATTTGATAACTGCAATAGAGGTTATAAAACTAAAGATAAAATTTGTTATGCGAATTTTGATCAGATAATATCTTTATTTGTTAATCCATGGTTTACAAAGAGTTTCAGCCTCTTCTAAATTTCTTACTTTGAGTAACATTTGTTTATATTTTCTTTTTACCAAGTTAAAATATATCGATGCAAAACTTTTTTAACAGAATTTCTATTTTAACTGAGCAGTTTGCATATTGATTTTTTGTTCTCTTTAACGACACATTGAATTTTCCCTCTTGTTCGTTTTATTTTCATTAGAAGTATTTTCAGTTTTAAATAAATCGTAAAAAAATATATGAATTTGAATTTAATAAAATTTAATTTCTTAATGATCTCGTATGTCATGAACTTTATAGAGAATTATGAAACGAATTCAACCAGGAAATTCTCCATAATTATTGTAATACCACTTTAAACAGAATAGAAAGAATAGAAGTTCTTGAACTCAATTGAAACTTACATGATGGAAATTGAAATTTAATTGAAATTCTTACTGAACTGAAATGAATTAAATGACTAAAGGAAAAAAGATGTTTAATAAACAGTATTTATTTCAACACATCAATATTTGTTTGATACGTTGAAATTACATATCTTTGTTTTCAATTTTAATAATTTACACAGTTTTATCGATAAATTTTGACATTGCTTTGTTGTTGTTACACCTGCATGCTTCCCTGTACTTAGCCCTGCGTTGAAGTTTACCAGTTAAATGGAAGGTGGGATTCTTCATCATTTAGAAGCAGTGACCAAGGTCAGAAGATTGCCCGATACGACAGGCACCCCTAAAGGTATCATTTCAATTGGAGGACACTGCGACCACGACCTACTTAACGCACCTCCACCACCACTAGACCGCGTAATGAAAGCATAAAGCTGTTGTAAATTATTTTAATGTTCACCGAGTAAATTGTTTTCAGAGTGAACTTTTGATAGATAATGGGCCGTAATTACGTGTCTCGCAAGGGAACAAACCCGGAATCTTCCAAGCAATATCCCCATGAAAAAGGTGTATCTGGAGAATATAAACATACATATCTTGTTATTCAGCAGTGGCAAGAAAAACGTTACCCTACCACTATCCCTTAATATAATAGCATACAACTAAACTGTAGTTTATACTTTTAAATACCCTTTTTTTTAAAAAAAAGAAATAATTTACATAATATACCAAACAAGTATCTTTTAATATCTGTCACTAGTTTTTGACATGAGAAATTCCCTTTTTAGCATTGTCATGTCTAACATATGACAATAGTGTGACATATTGGACAAATTATTTCAGTCAAAACCTGCTTGACAACTTTTTAGGACAAAGAGTCAGATTAAGAAATTCTTTTAATAGCAATTTATTTGATTTTAAGTTTCTCCTTAATACTTATCAAGTTTATGGATGCAGAAATCTACATAGATGATCACTAAGCAAAAGTTTCTGTAAATAATTTTCTTTTTAATCATTAAAAATGGCAAGAGATTTATTGTTTATTTTCACTACTATATTAATTAAGAATGTATTATATATTAAGGATGTATTTTTGAATTTCGTTACAAAATAATCGTGTGGATATGTTTTTTCTGAAGCAAACATTATGATTCCGGGGCATATTTTGTTTGAAAAGTTGATTTCTTGATCTTTAATAGATATTGCAACTGAGGTTAGTTATTAGTTCCGGTTTTAAACCACTGTTGTGTTGCCGAAATTTGTATTGTGTGGCTTACCAGAACATCTCAAACATTCCAAAAAGAACTCATGCCAGTTCGTTTGGCAGCTCAGTACAAAGTGGTTTCATTCAAAAGTCAATTTTCCATTAGAGATGAATGTACTGAAGTATTAAGTCACACATTGAAACTCCTTTTTTCAAAAAAGTGAAAGAACAGGCTTTAAATGTCCAGAAACATTTGCTATCAAATTTACACTGGTTGAAATAATTTTTAAATAACAAACCTTCATACGTTGAAGCAACCCCAAATAATTGCATAGACTTCACCAACACATTTAAGATGTTTGAAAAGGTTTTGATCTCTTAACTCCTCTCTAATAATATTTAAAACTCAGTTGGCCACCTTAAGTTGATCTTTTTGGCCAGAAAATACAACTATACGCAATTTTTATCATTCTTTTGCAAATTTTTAGTTTATTCTTGACTTTTCATTTTGTATGACTACATGAATGTAGATTTATAGTTTATTTTTGACATTTGTTATTTTTATATCTAGGAAGTATACCCAAAATTATTCACCTTCAAGCGTTTTGGGAGGAATGCTAACATAAATTTCTTTCATGACAAGCTATTTATAGATGCCAATCTGATTACAGACCCTATTATTCATTCAGTAAAGCTTATATAAAATATTACAAAAGTTACAAATTATTGCAAATTTGGTTTCTTTTAGATTTTGTTAAATAGGTATTTAAAGACATTTAACAGCTCACTATCTTCGTATTATATTAGGTCAACCGAAAAGTTATGTCCGTCTTTAGAAAAAAACTAAATTTTTCATACCTTGAAAATAAACTTTAATAAATAACATAATTGCCATCATCATTTATGACTTCTTGTTAGCATGATAGCGATTTGCATATCCCATTTTTAAAAAATGTCTTACATCTAGTAGCCAAATATTTGATCAGTGCTTGTCTGATATCTTCACCGTTATTGAATTTTTGTCCTGAAAAAAATTTTTAAGGACAGAAACAAGTGATAATTAGAAGGTCTAGGTCCTGGGTTATGTGGCAGAGTTTACCAGCCAAGTTCTGCGGCATTCGGACGAATCCCCAAAGCATATGAGGCCTGGCATTGTCATGAAGCAGTCTTATGATGTCCTTCCTATATTGATATTTCTCTTTTCTTGGAGGGCTGTTTTTAGCTGACAGCAACCTCTCCGAGTTTAGCCTTTCTTTGGTTTCAACATCTGAAAATATATTGGTCCCCTGGAATGCCCAATCATCTACATAACATTCTCTTGTTCAGGCTCAATTTCGGCTTTCAGGTGGTAGCAACAGGTTTTCCGGCTTCACAATCTGCAATTTTTCTTATTATGTTTTGATAGGTAATCAACTTTTCATCCTCAGTTATGATCCGGTCGAAGAAAAGTTCGATTTTGTCGCGTCCAAGCAGAGTTGTGCATATGATGATTCGATCATTCAAATTCTTCTTACTTAATTTATGGGGCACTCACCTTGAATGCTTCCACACAAACCCTAGTTTTCAAATATGGTCCGGAATGGTTTGTTGATCCGAATCAAGCTTTTCCACAATCTCCGATGTACATACTGTAAAGTTGATTGTAACTGAAATGGACAGAATTTCTCTGTAGACCTAATAGTTATTATTATAATTATTAATTGGTAATTTAATTAATAATTGTTAATTATTAATTGTATATAGACAAGAATGGAAAGAAATAATACTTGAAGATGAGATATTATGTCAATTTCCAGACTGTTTTGATTTAAATTTATTTTAATAAAATAAAATATTTTCTTAAAGTCAATTCCTTCTTTGGTCAACAAATAATAATATAATTTTGTTACTTTTTATTTAAAACTACAATTAATAAAAATATGTATATATGTAACAAAATCAGAAAAGCAGCAAAATAGAAAGCAAATTTCTTTTTCTATAAATGGTGTTGAACTATAGTTTGTTTGCTTAGTTTATTAGTTCAATAATTTTTATGCTTCAACGAGATTCGATCCGAAGACATGAAAATTCTATGTCAATCTTCTACCAAGTTTGAAATTGCAAGACAAGCTTCTTTCTTCACTATATTGCAGAAAGCTCTTTATAAATAATTTTCATTCATTTTTATTAGTCAGAAAAAATTTTTTCTTTGAAATGACACTTTCCATCTCCTTTACAAATTTATTCACATGTTTCATTTTCTATCTTGTTCCCTCTTTGACTTACATTAGAGCCCAGAATGAAAAAAAGAATCCGAAGAAGAAATTTTATTTCAGCGATTTAAGAGTTCACCACACCGACGGTGTTTATTCCTAAATTTATATCCTTCTAAATATCATAGATAAGAAAAATTGTTTTCTACCATATAAAATAAATTAAATTTAATTAATGTAGAAATATTAGAAAAAATTGCATTAACATCAAGTGTTATCTACTACAACATAAAAACATGTATTTGAACTTGAATGAATTAATAAAAAGCATTTTATTAAGAATTGAATATTCGTATAAGGGATTCGGTGTTGATTATGGTATACTTTGGTTTCGCGATGTAACTCTAGTATTTTCAATTTTTTTTACTAATATCGTTTTAGGGTTGCCATTTTCTTATTAATATTTTGGTGCTTATCATGGCGTCCAAAAATGGCCAAGAAATCAAGTGATACCCTAAAGTAAACATTTACCAAAACAAAATATGTAATTTTATACATGAAAAGTATGAACTGTAATTGAAGGAAGTTAATTATGCATGTTTTCACTTATTAGCATACGATAATTAAAAAATATCATAATATTTTGTCCTGTATCGTGTCAGTAACATCCACATATTAACAATAACGTACTATTTATATTACACTTATAAAGAAGAAGGAAATGTTAATTTATAACACTGACTTTAAACACTATAGAAATAATCCAATAAATCGGACTTTCATAATCTACTAACCAGATTCGTATGATCCGGGAAATGTATTTCATAGAATAATTTTGCCTTTTAGGTTTATTTCGTAAAAAAATATTGATAAGAAAGGAAAAAAAGAACGTTTTTATTGTATATTAATTATTTTTGATGATATATATTTATAATTACTCATAGAAAGTCATAAGAAAAAAATTTTTCATTGTTATTGTATAAATTTAAGTGAAGAAAGTTTGTATACTGCGTCACAATTTCTAGGCTTGAATATCTGCATTTATTACAGAATATATTAATCATAAATACTAAATTAATCGAAGAAAAGAAAAACATAAAAAACAGACATGAAAACAACAAAATAGGTAATGCAATTATTTTTGGAAATTCTAAAAGTTAACTCATTTTCTTAGATCGGAAGATTTTTTTTTGAAAATTCTATTGAAAAATATAGTACAACGACAGCAATTAATTACTAGCTTCTTATTAATACTAATTTTTCGAAAAGAGAATTAGAAAATGTCGTGGTATAAAATTTACTGTTAGAAAGTGTTAGGAGAAAATTATTTGATTTTTTTTCTTTCCAACAGAGCAACAAATTTATAAGCAACCTCATATTTACCTTCTTTCAAGATTTTGTGGCTGGTAAAGAAAAGAACCGTGATAGTTTTTATAAGGACAAGATGTTGAGAACGAAAACTGAGAAATAAAATGACTTCAGCGAATTTTTATCCGTGTAATCTTAAAACTTAAAAACGCGCTTTTTTTTTTTTTTCAAGAAAACAGGAACTGCAACATAAACAGACTCGGTTTTCTTTCGAATAATGTTTTTCTTGTAGGCAAAAGAAGATTTTTAATGATTTTCTCTTGGTATCTTCCGCAAAATTTCTCTTTATCCATTAGCTATGTATCTATGGCGACGGCACAGTTACGCGACGCTTAACTCGGAACATTTGAAAAAAGTGAAATGAGATATCAAGTGAACATTCAGAGTACACTTATCTTAATTTCAACACAGAAGCCCTGTTTTTAAAAAGGGTGGTAAGCTATATCACATTGACATAAAAGGTTTAAATGAATAAATATGTAGTTAAAATCAACTTCATTTTCTATTGATTCCGAGACTAATTTAAATGTGAATGAAATTAAGGAATTAAAGCATAATTGTTTCTTGACTTGAAATGCCAATTTTTATATTTTTTGGCTTAATACTTCACAGGGTTTTACTAGTAAATTTAAATATTATATAAGAAAGACAATATTGGTAAAAAAGCGTAATATTACAATTTATTATTGTGTGATCAGAGATTAAGACAGACTTAAAATTCTGAGTAAAACAATTTATTTTTTACTTAATATAAACTAATTAATCATATCAAATCTCGGTAAGGAGTAATTCGTCTTTAAATTTAATAAAAGATTAATGATAGTTTCTTGACATATTTTAACTTTTTTTTATTGAATATTCTTATATTTTTAAAATCTTAATATTTCAAAAATATAAATTTACGCTTTTCATTTATTAGATTTAACTTTATTATTTAGGTGTATAAGCTTTTTTTAGAAATTTAATACGTCACAATTACGACATCCCCAGGCCATTACGTCACAATTAACAATTTGGAGACAGTTTTTCAGAGCTAAAAATTTTTTAAAATTAACATGATGTATTATAAAGATTGGAACAGATGCATAAAATTTGCATCTGTGCCAAATATATTAGAAGAATAAATTTTAGACATGTGATCAACAGCAAATTGTGTGAAAATCTGATGCCACCTGTAATGATAATGCATGTACGCTTTGTGTATTTGTCTTAAGCATTCAAACACATGATAACATAAAAATAAAGTGCAAATTTTCTCAATCAGAAAATAAGGCATTTATTGTTACTCAAGTTGAATACTAAGTTAAGAATGATATTTTAAAGACAGATACTTTTTGAAGTATTACCGCATTTTTTTACTGTAAAATATTTAATAAACTGATATGGAAAGTTGCTGAGAAACTTTCAAAATTTTAAATTAAAAATGCATATAAATATGCATCTTTATTCCTTTTATAACATCGTTATGAACAAGGGAAGTGAAATGAGGAATTAATTTTCATTAAAATTTATATATATATATATATATATATATATATATATATATATATATATATGGTAAATTATTATGGATACATATTTTAGTAGCTTAATACATTTTGTAATTTATTCCTTAAAAGATAAAAAAGTCATTATGCAAAATATCATTTAATCATTTCGTATATGAAACATAAAAAGCAACATAAAATAATAATAAACTGAAACACTGATGAAATTTAACATTGTTAAGAATAACATTGATGAATTCATATTTATTTGAGCAATAAATAAATCACTTAATAATCTATTTAGACCATTTTGCATATATATTATTTAGGGTTCATTTCAAAAGAGGGTGTATTATTAAAATTTTAGATACCACTTTATAGCATTTTAGAAACATTAAGTTTTTTTTAAGTAATTTTAAAGAAATTAATTAACAAAAAACTATCTTATAAAAGAAACTATGTTAATTAATGCTTATTCCAATTTTTTCATATCATTCCCTTTAAATATTGTTCCAAAATTAGTGTAATGGAAGATGATAGTTACCCAATACACATATACTTTTTATCTTTAAAGTAAAATAATGCATTTTTCGTATTATTTTCCCATTGCTCCATTACAAGTGATTGAGTTAGAGGATAAGTGATGGCATTTATGTTTAATACGAATTGAATGTAATCTTTTCCTTATAATCTCTTCGAATATCAATTTTAACTGCTTGTTAATAGATTGAAATGCATCTTTGTCATCAATATCTCCATCAGTGGGACGTTTCATATATTTCATCTTTCTTTCGAGTCATCAATCTCAGGTTATGATGATTTCTTGAACGTTTTTATGACGTAAAGAACAATTTGTTCCGACGTTCATGGAATTATAAAGAAAAG
>JAPDSC010044681.1:0-11997 GCA_026290005.1 Latrodectus geometricus
AAAAAATTCAAATCAACGTTCTTAAATATATTCAGTTTGTAATAATGTTTTTAGTTAGTAAAAAATACTATTTTTTTTTTTATTTTTTTATTTATTTATTTATTTATTTATTTTTTTTTTTGTTAAATTGCTCAAACATTGAAAAGAATACTCACAAATTTCACCGTGAAAATACTTTTGTGGAAAATTTTGTGAATGAAATTTGAAAAAGACAATTTCACTTTACATCGATTGCAAGCAATAAAATATGAAGTGTCTTACCAGAGGAGCTATCTGGATAATATTCAGTAAAAAACAGTGGTCAATAATTAAATTTATTAGAATTGCAGAATAGTCTGCAATATATATTGTCTTCGTATTTTAATTTTTGTCGAATTAGTTTCTTTCGCTGTAATTATAAAATTGAATTAAACAATGAACGGTTAATTCCTAGGTGACAGTGCAGCTATTAAATGCGCCAAACTGGTTTACTGCATCAGAATGTTTTCTCGCATTTGTATGATGTATAACTTAAGTTTTATGACGTAACGTGATTGTGTACATGCGTGAAATTTGTTGTGTTAATTGCTCTTGAAGCATTTGATTGGTAACTTGTTTTTATTTGATTGCTTGGGGCGAAAATTGAAAAACCCGCACATGATCTTAGAATTTTACTCGATAAATAACTGTTTAAGTACCTTAATACAATTAAATCTACAGCAAAAGTCATCAGTATCAACAACTTTCAATAAAAGTGTGCGTGCGTTTTTGAGAAATAGTTTTCAAAATACATTCCAGCTGTCAGTCATTTAAAACAATTTATTGCTAAAATTTTAATTCACTTAAACATGGAAGATAATTTACGTTTAGAATTCTGATAGTCATCATACTCTGCTGGCTACCCAAATTGCAACACCAAGAAAGACGAGATATTACAACAAAATTTAGTTTATAGAAAACATGTGTACCAAGTATCAGATGATTAAATTTATAGACTTCTGTGAAGTATAGTTCCTGCCAAAATCAGTAGCTAGAGTAGCCACCATTGTTGGAGATTACCTCTGCCATGCGCCTCGGCATTGATTCGAAGAGACTTTAAATGTGTTCTTTGGGACGAAGCAGTTTGCACACGTTACTAAAGTTGATCTGGTATGGCAGCTGGGGATATAATCTGGCCTGGGAAGCAGTTCAATCTGGTGATTGATTAAAAGCCCTTGAACAAACTGTGCACGCGTAGTTGTGTGGCTGCTGAAAAATGGCGGTGGGCAAGCCCTGAAGGTAAGGAAGGGCAACTGGCTCCAGCACTTCGGAGATGTAGCTCTGGCTGTTAAAAGTACCAGCAATGCGTATTAAAGGAGAGTGATATCCAATACCGCCCCATACCATAATAACCGGTGCAGGACCAGTGTGGCGGTGCATGACGCAGCTGTTCAGCATCCTCTCTCCAACATGTCTCTAGACTCGAGTGTGACCATCGTGGTGTTGCATACAGGAGCGTGACTCGTCAGTAAAGACAAATTCATTCCATTCTGCCGTCCACATCCTTCATTCATCACACCATTGGGGGCGGAGAGTCTGTGGTTCTACGTCAAGGGCAGACGAAGCATGGGCGTCTTGCAGACAGACCACTCTGCTGTAAACGATGTCGAATGGTACGCGCAGACACTGGATGATACGTTACCGACTGACTATGCTGTGCTATATGGTTCGTGATGTTATTGAGTGATCCATCATTACCATACGCACAATTTGCCTGTCATCACATGAAGTGGTGTACTGAGGTGGATGCGATCGAACACGTCGGTCTGTCGTATCCTCCTGATTCTAACGATCACATCGGCATTACAATTGTTTGATTTCGTCCAACACGACTGCCGATTTTCCTGAAAGATAATCCACAATATTGATAGGCCACTATCCTTCCTCTGTCGAACTCGGGTATTGCCAAACTTGAAATTGTCGAAATCTCTAAGCGCTTTGAAGTGGCTCCACAAGCTCGCGTGATGTGCGTCTGCGCTGAAATTCTAATTATTTGCATATCTCACCTCCATCAATGTATGTTGTAAATTTCATGTTATTTGCATGCTTCCTTCAGGATGTTGCATTTACGGTGGCCAGCAGTATATATATTTATAATATGAAGCATTCGAATAATTATTTAAAAATTATGAAATATATTTTTGTTCTTTAATTCTTTATTCATATTCATAATGCTGGAATTCTTATTTTTAAATTACTTTAAAAAAAAAATCAGAAAAGTTGTTGGGAGTGTATGAATTTCCAAAATATTATAATGTATCATAATACTTGTATTCATTAAAAAATATGAAATAAGTATGTTGTCGTTTCTCTTCAATGTTTCGTTTTATAAACTCTTAAAAATTTAACAACCTCATGATAGTGTTGATTTTGTACAAATAAATTTGAAGAATTTTTATGGTATACATCAAGGTTTCTTAAACTTCTTGGGTCTTGAAACCCCATAAACACTGCTCAAATCCGAAATATGTGAGGAAAATAGTCAATTTTTCCATTTGTATTGTAATATACTGTTGCAATTTTAAATCTTATTTAACACGCACAAATGCCAACTTGTACATTTGGCCGTGTGATAAAGTTGGACCGATTTTTAAGTTAGTAAAACCCAGTATGCAGTATTTATATAAAAGGAATCACAATTCCAATAGTTTTAATTTAATTTTTCTCTTTTCTATCTAGTTTGATTCTATTTATGATGACTATCGAATAAATAATTTAGGTTAATAAAAATTATTAAAATGTTAATTATAGAAAATACATTTTTTTAAAAACGTATATTAGCATCCTGATTGAAAGTGTAATCAATTGTCATCCATACTGTTTAAGTTCTTGGAATTTCATTTTAACTATAGCACATATTTATGCCTAAATGTGTTTTATTCCTAAGCAAGATTTTCATTTTAAATATATGTTTTGTGCCTATCTGTATGAAACATCGAAAAAATTTAGTAGTTCAAAAATTTTAAGTGTCAGATATGAACATGGAACAATGTGAAAGTTAAATAAGAAACAGTGGTAGCGTTTCGTGCTCCCAACTAACAGGTTTAAGATTTTATATTTGGGCAGGGCCGTAAACTTCGGCTAGGGAAGGTCGACCCAGCTTTTCATCCCTTCAGTGGGTCGATGAAAATGAGTACCAAACATTCTTGGAAACTAAACACTGGGGGTTTCACGAAATTACTTGGGTAAGTTCATACCTTAACTAAAGCCAGTCCATTAAATTTAGCTATTTAGAAAGTCATTACTTATAAAACATTTATTATTAGCAGTGCATATGGGAGGATTAATTTTTAATGGGTATGATGTACCTATGTTTTTTTTTTTTTTTTTTTTTTTTTTTTTTTTAGTTATACAAACAATATCTTGGCGATATCTACCACAAGACAAAGCACTTCATAAATATTCTTTTGTTTTGATGATCAACATTTGGATTTTAAGGTGGTTAAAGACAAAATTGCAGTTTCACAAAAAATTAGTAAGAAAAAGGTTAAAAGAAGAAAGCTTATCGCAAATTCAGAAATCGTTGGAAACTTTTGCTTATTAGCATAAGTTGAAGAAATATCAACATTGCTAATGTTATTTGCTGATCCTATTACAGGTAGAGTGACCCAAATTTTAAAAAAGTCTAATACAGATTTTATAATCTTAATTTATATTTATAATTTTAAATTTTATAAGTTGTAATATAACGCAATTCTGTAATTTTAGAAATTTATACGTAATATCATGAAAACAAGTCTCATACACCGTAACTTATGCCACTGACTAGAAAAAACAGTAGACTTACAAAGGATTTCTACTTTTCGAGAAATTGTCAGAATTATTTAATTATCAATTTACTAAGTATATTTTAGTAAAAATTTTTAAATATATTTTAATAAAATTTAAATTTACACCCTACCTCGAATTGTTTAAACAACAAAATGTTAATTTGTTTTAGTAATAAGTTTTTAGTTTTCTCTGCTTTTTAAATTTTTATTCATATATTGCTTTATAAAAATATGTATTAATATATATGATTAAATAATATAATATTTATATATTAATATATATAATTAAGTTAACCCAAAATATTCAATTGATATAAAACATGCTTATACTTTATAGATTTCGAAAATTACTAAACTTACTAAATTTGTTTCTACTTAATCAAATAATGAAATAAATTGTAGTATATTAGTTTCAGAAAATAAGTTTGTAATTTACTGCAACTTTAATATTACTAGCTTATTTGTTATTGATAATACATATATTACATGTATTTTATATATCATATTACATAGATCTTAGATTATTTCTATTATTGCTTTAGAATATGTTTGAAAGATGAGCTCGATTTACTTGCACGCAATTTGTAATGCCTGAAATTAATTCGTTACCCAAGAACTAAACCTAAAAAAATAACTGTATTTACTGTGAACTCTTGTTGTAATTAAAATCTTAGAAGAAAAATGATCTCACTCGATCTATTTCTTACTCATCGTGGGATGAAATAAAATCTCTAAACAGGTACGAATCGTGAAATTGATATGAAAGAAAAAAAACTTTTTTCACAGAAAGCTGTAGTTACTAATTACAAAATTGCGTGCTGTTCTGTATATTAAGATTACATGTTAAAGTAAAGTAAAAGAAGGAAGATTGGTGATGGGATTGTAATTCGAGTTTGGTGGTCCTAACATCTCTTACAGTTAGAGGAAGAAAAAAAATATAATTAATATCACAGAATTTGTGGGATACTGAAGGTACTGTACTCAAAATTATTTTTCTATTCTGATGTGGCTTTGTTTCTTCAAATTTTCAACCTACACATTAGTGTTTGAACATTAACATTATACAATAATTGTTGAATAAATTGTTAGTGAAAATCTGGTGTGACATCTTGAGAAAATACTAGAAAATTTATTTTGAGACATGATCGGAAACTGTGCAAAAACAATGTTTTTACGCCTTTTCCAATCCATGTTCATTTCTTGGGATTTTGGTGTTCACGGAAAGAGAAATTGAAGCGGAAATGCCTGAATTGCTTGGGCAAACCGATATTCCAGAAATCCAATCATAAATGTTTGTTTCCCCATTAATAAAAATTAAAAGCAAACAGAATTCTTTTCTTTGGCTTAATTAGATTAATTATTCTGAAGTTACAGAAAAAAAACTAGAATCGCCTTTTGATGAACCCTATATTACTATATTGGTCAATATATATATATATATATATATATATATATATGTGTGTGTATATTACATTTAATATTTCTTTATTTTTGTGATGCTTAAGTTATGTTATTTTAAAATTATTCTCTTTAGAACAGGTTTTCAAAAACATCGTTCTTATGTTCAGAAGTTCAGTTTTTGATTGATATCTGACACAATCAAAAACAGACGGCTCAGATTTACTGTACGGTCGCTCTTGGCACGATTTTCCAAAGCTGGCGATAAATAATATTTTTTGGCAACCCAACCAGTTCTGACCATAGAAAAATGGGGAATTCTGATAAAATGGGCACCGACCAATAAAAAATGGAATATTCTGTTTATTTTCAGACCTCGCTTGTCCAGATTGGCGATGTTGGCAATTTTTTGAAAAAACTGCCAAGAGTGACCGCACAGTAAATTTCTTCCAAACTGACTTTCTGTGAGGAATTGGGTAGAGTGGAAGTTTGGTGAGATGGTGTTAGATCAATTGTCAACTTCGTTGCTTAAAATAACAAGGATTTTGACTGTGCTTAGTCGCTTTAGCTAGCAGAAACAATTAGAAATGCATTACAATAAACTAATCATTGACAGCTGGAGATACATATTTTCATCGGTACTGTGATTAAGTATTTCTTTCTCCCGTATAGTCTTCGTATTTTGGCAAGAAAAGCATTCGGCATCAATATCTGACTAACTGCCCATTTACATTGTCATGGCATCATGTTGGATCCAACAAGGCCATATCACGTGACAAAAGAGAATGTTCGGTTAATAACTGCAGAGTGAAGTAGATTTAAGTAACAAATTTCTTATGAAAACAGATAACTCAACTTGTGGATAGTAAAATAAATTTCGCAAATTAGTTTAATAACAGGGAAAATACAAATTCTTAAAGCCTCCCATATCACATTTTAAATGATTTATTAGAACATTTTTCTTACCCAATTTTAACTTATCTTCCACTTCATTTCGGATTACATATAAACTGTTCGTAAAAATCATAATCAATTAAGGTAAAAATGTTGTCTTCAGTGTAAAAATATATGCCTAAAAGGCTAAAAAATCTTCATCGAAAAACCTTATTTATTTTATTTTCAAGTTTTATAAAATGTAATCACTTTTATATAGCTATATTAGATCTTTTTTTAAAAAATTAGATGAAAAAATTGCATTGATTATATCATTTCTGCGGCTAACACAAGTAATTTTTCAAATATATCACATTAATAATTTATTTTCTCTTTATGTGATAGTCTCCAAATGTTATGCATGTTGTACTGTTTAAATGATTATATATATATTTAAAAAATTATGCAATTTTTAAACACCTCCAAAATAAAATGGCGAGTTTTTTTGTGATTTATTTTATTTATTCATTTTTATATGAAAGAATTTTTCTCTGTTCAAATAAATGAGGATTTTAAAAATTCCATCTTTCGAAGCATGAGAAAATCCCATATTGCATCTGATAAAGCTTTTACAAATTCTGTGATTGGTCTTGGTAATGTGAGATACGATTTTTAATAAAATTATTGTGCTGTTAAATTAAAAAATCACGCACATAAATTTTATGACTCATAAGACAATACTCATAATCCTGAAAAGTTTACAAATCAATGTGTATAGTGTCATTATCATTTGTTTTACTCTTAAAAAATCAAAAGCTTTGTCTGGCCTAAATTATATTTGGGATTTTTTTCATTCATCTTATCTGTGGGAATTTAATCAAGTCTGTCGCAAAGGGAAGGAAATTTTTTTTCCTCCTAAGAGTGTGGAAAATATTCTTTAGTACGGGGGGGGGACTTCCTCTTATGCCATCTGACAAATGGAAAGGGGAGGGGTGAATATATGTCAGTTGTACCTGAGATCTACTTTATTACAGATCTATTAAAGATAAAAGATTTACGATTTCATCTGTCTGAAAATAAATCATTGGGAAGGCACCTCAAAAGATTTATTTTTTTTATTTTGTTCCCAAAGTAAGAAATTTTTATTTTACAGTCTTTTTGTTCACAGTTATTCTAACAAGTAGAATATTATATTTTTCTTACAATGGGACTCTTACCGAATCTATGAGCTACTATTAAATGAAAACAATCAAACGATGATTTAAATGTTAAATTAAAAATCTAAATAAATAATTTATACTTTGAAATTTTCTCTAAATTTTTTATTGGTGAAGTTTTAAGACTAATTTATGTAGAAAGAGAGAGATGAAAACTTAATTATAATTTTTCATCTATTTATTTTAAACTAAAATTAAGATAAAATTTCGCTAAAAGTCACAATTTAGTGATATTTTGATAAAGAAGTTTCATTTTTATCTTTGACATTGAAATTTATGCCATCTTGCAATGCAACTTTTATTTGAATAATTTAAGTGTTCATATAACATTTTTGAATCACTTAAATAATAGCGCCTTAAATTTTGCCAATCCCAACGAGTTGTTCGCAAATTTTAAAAATATATGATTTCCTAATCCCTTTTCACTACACCATTTAATTTCCAGTTGAAGTTCATAATTTTAATTTATTTTAAAATGACTTTTCAATGCATTAAAAAAATAAAAGTTGAAATAATAATTTATGAGATACTTAAATATAAAAGGAAAGTCTTGTTATCCTTTCTCTATGAATATTTTTGACTTGCAATTGCAACAACACCACAAAATATCTAACGCTTAAAAAATCTTATTGGGAAAAGTTAATAATATTAATTTGAACACATGAAAGTGATCACAAATGCAATGGAAAGTCTAATTGATGCAATGGAAAGTCTAAATAACCATGGTAACAAGCAAAACCGTAGTAAATGGTAACAAGCAACGGAAATAAAAAAATAAATAAAAAATTTAAAATTAAAATACCTAAAAATATATGTTTCTACAATTTTTGATGTCAAGTTAATATTTTACTCTTTCCTTATAATAAATAATTATTTCAGAATACGTATATATTATGTAAAAAAAAAAAAAAAAAAAAAAGGAGAAAAAACCTTCGTTTTTTGTATAGTTTTGAAACTTGAATATTCCCTTATTCATTTTATTTCAACAGACTGTATTTTTATAATACAATAAAAAATTTATTAACTAATCTCTCTTCTTTTTAAATACATAAGCAAAATTTCTTTTATATCATTAAAGCTACTGGTATATGTAACTATCATTATTCACTCTTTTTCCAACCAATGACTTATTTTAGTAAATAAATGAATGAAAATAAAGTATAATAAATTACAATACCTTTAGGGGAATGACTGATTTTAGGAAATAATGTAGCTGAAAGAATTTTGATCAAATTCAATCTGTGGAAATATTACCGAGCATATTTACACTTAGGACGTCAAATAATGAAGGCAATGTAAATCATGAAGGCCTATAATAGTCAATTTTTAATATAAACAAAAAGATCTGCAAGTTTGGTATAAGTCAACCAAATTAAAATTCAACCTGGTCTTGATCTTATTTAAATACAAAAAGGATCAAATAAAAATAAAAATAAAATAAAAGCCATTTCAAGAAAACTTAACAAATTAAAAGATATTCAGTTCTTTTTAAGATAATGTTCAGTTTGAGTCTTATTGGCTAAGATTCCAAACAAATGAACTTTCTTACATCAAGAGATCACTCTGTAATCAATCTTTTTTCAAGTCCTACTCTATTAGTTCTCTCTGTCTCTTATATATAATTGAAATTTTCATTTGTTAATAAAATACTTTTTATTCATTCACTCAAGTTCAAATACATTTTGTTAAAGTTGTAGAGGATGACACTTAATGTTAATATAGTTTCTTCAAATATTAATCCGTTAATTAAATTTAATTAACTAAACTTATTTATACATAAGAAATATACTTTATTGTATAGTGGTGCCATCTCATGGCATCAACAATTACTAGCTCTATCTTTACATTCTTAAACTTATCTATTTTTATTATCTTGTAAATGAGTGAATCTTTGAAAATTCAACTTTGTGGTTTAGAAATAAATTAGTGAGAGATGCAAAGTGTGTATGAGAGAAAGAATTTTTTCTAATTTAAAAAAATGAATGAAAATTGTTTATAAGCCACTTTTTGAAATATAATAAAAAAGAAGAAATTTCTTGCAATGACCAAGTTGGTAGAGTGTCGGCGTAAAATCTTTTATGTTTTCGGATCGAATCTCCTTGAAGTATAAAAATAATTGGAGCATTAAACTTAACAAACAAATTGGATTAATAGTATCGACACCATATATCGCATTGAATTTAAGTCAGTGGAATATAAACTACGACTCTCTTTCAAATAACCAAAATGTAACGGTTCATTGTTTCAATGTGGTGGCGACTACAGACATCGTAAGATGCACCACAGTAATTGCCATACAAGATATTCTATTTTTACAGTATTACTAAATGACTGTCTAGAAAATGAAGTTCCTATGGTGGTTGTGCATACTCTTCTCCATTATTGCCAGTAATCATGCGCAATACATTCTTGCCAAATTTTTCTGCAATATTGTGGGAAGAAGATCCCTTTCTAGAGGCCAATTACAATACCTCATTCAAATTCAAATGATAATGGCTTATTCATTATCTTATAGACATTCTTGACTAACATCAACTCACTGCTTCCAATCTCAACAGTAATTAAAATTCAGGAATTTTACTTTGCTAATTTCAAGCAAGCTTAATTAGCATAGTGGTGCTAATTAAGTTGCTAATGACGCAATTCTTATGTTCCCAGCGCGAAGTACTTGTAAAAATAGACGTCATTTTCCGACGTATAAACATAAATTTCGTTTATATATCATAACGACGTCTTGGTATTGGAATTTTTCTTCCTTTAGTGTATTTATATTCCTAGTACCAAAAACATTCTAAAAGAAACTTTAAATGATTCATTTACATTTTTTTAATTTGTAAAAAATAATTTTGCTTAAGTTTGTAAATTACATAACGTTGGTAGAACAAATTGTTTTCATTAATGGTCATTGAATAATTTATGTTTCTATTTTACCTATTTAAAAGCAAAAATGTCTGTCGCAAGGTTGTTATAATCCAAAGTTTCCCACTGTATAACCTCTTTTATACAAAAGAAAAAAGACCTTAATACAAAAGAATTCTTAAATCAAAAGAAAAAAGACCGTATTTAAAAAAATAATTGCATTATATAGAAATTTTTTTTGCAAATTTTTGAAAACGAAATATTAAAAAAAATTAAATTTTCAAAGTCAATAAATGTAAGCACCTATCAAGTGCGCAAATCGCAGCATAAAATCGGTAATAATTGCAAAAATGTTATCATTTCTCATAGTCATGGAGATAACAGCATTATGATAGTATCGAAATTCTCAATCGAAATCTGGAAAAATTTGAACTTGGTCTAGAAAAATCAGATTTTGTGAAATTGGGTGGATAAATTAAGAAATAGGTCGTTATTTACAGGATACGAACACAACTGCACGTGGGTGTTGGCAATAATGGTTACTGTTATGAACTTATTGACGAAATAAAGGCTGTGCAAGACCAAAGTTTATAAATGCGAGGAAAGATCAAATGATAGATAGTATGCAAGGCCCTAATTGTCCGCTATATAACATACTTTAACATATTCCATATAACTTGTTGAATCTTCCACTATATGAACGGGCTTTGTTGAAAAGAGATAGATTACATTGTACTTTAACTCTATAACATCGGTGGATTCGTCTGCTACGTTGTTGTACCGCATCGTTATGGATGAAAGGAGATGTTCTGGCTTTAATTTTAAGTGATGAGTCCTGTTTGTCTCTTAGATCAGATGACTATCGCATTCATGCAGGAAGGGCTTAGGAATAGTGGTCTCAGTTTTTATAAAATATACAAACATTATCCTTGTTGTGATTGTGTGAGGCTCTGTATCCAACAACAAAAAGTTTCTTCTAGTCTTTTAACTTTAACAGGACAATTATACAATGATTTCATCCTGCAAACGGTGGCATTATTCTTCATGGCATATCATCTTAGGATCATTTTTAATAAGATATTGCTATGGTTGATATGATTTACAAATCTATGATCTCTTTCCATGTGGTTAAACATTCTTCCTTGTCCAGCGAAGTGAACAAACCTTTCATCAATGTATAAGAAACCAGTCATGGATATTTTAAAATTTCGCAGATCAAATCATTATTCCTAGACAGAATTTTTCTTAAAATGACATTATGAATCTCTTTACCATTCCTTCTCAAGACTTACGGAAGTGATTTCCCCAACTATTGATTTGAAAATTCAAATCAAATTGATCAATGAGTCAATTTTATTATCTACATATTTGTACTTAAGCTACATATGTATTTAATTTTAAGAAAAACATTCTTCAAAGTGCTTCATTTTTTCCGTATGTATACTCAGAACTATAAATTTAAATATGTAAACACAATTCTGATAAATAATGCAAATGGCAGAAAATTTTGTTAAATTAAATAATCAAATAATCGAAAAAAAAATAACACCAGAAAAAATTTTTAATTGCTGTTTTGCAACTTAATACATTTTATTTTAAAACTATCTAAATATTTGATTTTGTGAAAATTTCTATTGTGATTATGAAAAAGAAAATACCCTTAAAATACTTTTTAGTTTCATAAAATATTATATTAGCCTTTAAATAAGTGCTTTTTTGTAATTTCATCAATTAAAATCTAAAACATTCATTTTTAGTAAAATATTTTTTTAATAACTTTTATTATTAAGCACTAAAGAGGATTATTTATTTTTATATGCTGTAATTGTAATATTTTTTTTAAAACTCCTACTATAAGCTCA
>JAPDSC010044681.1:16346-26917 GCA_026290005.1 Latrodectus geometricus
TATATATATATATATATATATATATATATATATATATTTTGAATAAACATATTAAAGGAGGGAATATATCATAATATTGAAAATTGTTTATTACTGTTTTAGTATATCCGAGTTAATTTTTCCTTTATTTCATAGGAATATTTTTCACATATTATTTTTACTTTTAATGCCTGGCAGCTACGAGCCTATTCCACCTTTTTTAGCACTACAAGGGGGAGAAGTTTGGAAACTTATACGGACACAGTATGTGCCCTCATTCCCCCGAAAATGTGTGGGTCTTCGTAGTTTAGAAGCTTGAAACAAGTAAAAGACAGCTAATCTTAATCTGTCCCCCACAGAAATGTCGGTTTACATGGAGGACATTGAGACCATGGCTAATTTAACGTGACCCAACCATTATGAGTGAACACGATGGACCTTCAGTTCGGTTTGGATTCGAACTCAGTACAATCCGCGATAACGAGATCAAAATCCCCTAACCAACCCGGTCACCATGACCTCATAAAATAGCAACATCATTATATCTTCATTATCATTACACCTCAAATCTATAATTTTTTTTCAAAAGAAATTATAGATTAATTATAGAACTTTTAGAAATTATAGAAACTATAGAACTTTAGAAAATATAGAAATTAACTATAGAAATTATAGAACTTTTTCAAACGAGCTAATTTTAATACGTCTTAAAATTAAATTCAAAATAGGATCTTTAATTTAGTTTTTTTATGTCTACATTTTACCTAAATTTATTTCATTTCAAAATTCTATTATTATTTTTTTATGAATGATGATAATTTCATTTTTTTATACATATTCAGTTACTGAATAAATTTTAGATAAATGAAATCCTTCCATTTACAAATTTGTTTCTAGCTCATTTTCTCTATGTTTATCTTAAATCCTTCATTATTAAATAATTTTGTTTTCTTTTTGAGCCAAGAATTCTATCTATAGCAATCCAATCCATTAGATGTAATTCTGATGCATTGGATTGCATGAGAATTACATCTGATGCAAGCCAATGCATCTCTCTGTGGATGTTTCTCAATGGAGGTCTGAGATGGAATAAAATTTGCTATGCTGTATCAAAACGCATTTTAAAGTCTCCGAAAAATAACGAAAAATAAAGATGATAATAAATTAGTTTCGTATACTTTTTTTTTAAAAAAAAATTGTTTGTATTTATTAAAATGTGCTATTTAAATTTTTTCTACAATCAATACTTAATACCAATTATAAGAGAAAGGTTATAAGTGTGTCTTTTGATAATGCACAATAATTCTGTGTTATTGATTCTTGTATAGATATGATAACAACAAATGAATTTAATTGCATGTTTGTATTGGAATTAACTAATTTTTTTCAAAATTATTCTTGAATCTGATTCATTATTTTCCTCCCGACGGAATAGCTTCTTATGTTTCTGATAGAAACATTGATGTTTGAAAACTTTTTTCTTTCGTAATAAAACTTATTAGGGCATTTATATTTTTTTAAAAAAATTGATTGTAGGAAAGGAGTTGTGTTTTTAAAACAAATCCTTTGATATTTCTCTTTCTCTGTTTATCCGGAAACAGATGACTGACTTGTGTTTACATTAAGACAGCGAGAGTTTATCCAGAGAACTTAACGTCCCTGGTTTGGCATGCGAAACCACTGGAATGGATATTACATTTCACTCGGCGGTGAGTTGGGCAGAAAATACTTACTGCCACTAATACTTTTGGAAAAAGAAAAGTATAAATTAAACAAAACTCAAATATGAATGCTCATTGTGAAATTCTTAAATAAGAATATAATAACACTGTGTTATAAGCTCATAATCTTGCTTATCTAAATTTCCAAAAAAATTTAATTCGTAAAAATTTGTGTTTATTTAATCATTTTTTTATTTTAATAATTTTTATTATGAATTAATAAGATAAAAATTGTTTTTACAGATTTAGAACAACTGAATTTTTTGCTTTCAACTTGCCACATAATAAATTTTAATTAAATTAATCCATGCATTAATTCATAAAGTAAAGATTGCATTGCTTATTCAGCTTCTACTAGAATTAGTTAAAAATAGAACAAATATATATAAATAGCAATTTTCCTTTCAAATATTATGAAGGAAAAATTTTAAATTTTCAAAATGTGTCGTAATTCTAAAATTGTTCGAATGTGTGTGGTCACTATTATATTACCCATTCCTACCCCAGAGTTGATTCCTACCACTTAGACCTAAGCTGTTGTCATTGTAATTTAGAAACATGGGCCAAGCAAATGATTCCCAATGCTAGATCTATATCATTTCACTTGGAGGATATTGCTACTATGATGTATTTAAAGTGCCCCAGCCGGCTTTATTGAATATGATGAATTTACCGTTAAGCCAGGATTCGAACTCCATATCTTCGATAATGCGAACGACACCCTAACCAACCAGGCCACCACTGCTGTTCTGTGATGTGTAATAATTGCTTTCGTGCAGCTTTGTGTTTATGCATTCTGCAAACGAGTACAATATCTTTTTTTTTTCGCATACATACTAAATCATCAATGAAAATAGTCTCAAAATTATTATTATAAAATTTACTGTTCAAATGAATAATTTTTTTTTCTTTTCTATCGTTCAATGTAAGGTGGATTTTCTATGAAATCTTTTATGCGCAGGGGCGACCATTAAAAGATATAAAATATTTTAACTAAATGCCTTGAATATTTAAAAAATTTGTATTTGAGTGTCTTCTTTTTGTCTATCACCTAGGTTGACAAAAGGAACATGCTGGATCCTTTTCCTTTTGTACAATTTGTTTCATCATAACAAGTTTTATATGCAAGTCAGATCTTTGAATATCTATTTTCTTTAAAAATATTTTGTTAATTTAACTTAACAATTTGTAGGAATTTCCTGAAAAAAATTCCATGGTATTATTAAAAAAAAGTCATAAAATGTTTCAAATAATCTAAATGAAATGTGTACACGATTGTTTGAAATATTTTATGAATAATAATTTTTGTGAATTTTATAACATTTCTTAATAGTGCAGTACAAGTTCAATAGGAAACGCATTATTTTCAGTGAGTGATTATGTATTATTAAAATAGCTTCAAACAGTGATTTTACTGTCGGTCATGGGATTACAAATAAAAATATATAATATTTTGTTTTAAATTTTTAAAATGTATGAACAATATTTTAAAAAATCCTAGTAGAATTTAAGCTAAAAACTATATTGTGACATAAAAAATGTTTTTATGTTATGCATTCCTTGACTAAGTAATTTGAGAAGAAAGAAGTCAAACTGACTAGATTCAAGCAATATATATATTAAATTACATATAAATCTGTTAATCCTGGAAAATCCCCCCCCCCCCCAAAAAAAATTCTATTTTTAAATATTACTTATAGTTAAATTTATTTAAATGACAGAATGAATATAATATTGACTAATTTATTGAGACCACAAAAAATTTGTTTTCTACGTATTAATTGAAAACAAAAGTTATGTAAAAATTTTGCAAAAAATATTTTCTACATATCATTTGAAAGAAAAATTATGCTAAATGTTATTGCACACTGATTAGTCATAGTAATTCATTAGTAATTAATTACTTCTCAGATGCAGCTGATGCAATATCTGTTAAAAACAAGAAAGTTCAGCTTGAAAAAAAATTTTTATACTAGAACTGCTAAAACATACACTTTAGATCAATTTAGACTATTTTATATAGAGAAACAAAGTTATATTACTGTGGTCGAGAATTAAAAAAGATGCTCACATCATTCTCTAAATACATTTGAATCCCAGTTTTAGTAGTTTGCATCAACAAAAACATGCTTAAATTATTTTAATTTTTATAAATCAATGCAATGAAATAGAAAATTACTAATTCTGTTGACATTTTTCTCCATTTCAAAAATAAACTCTGAATATACAAATACTATTTATTAATTTTCAATTGAATATTTTTTATTTATTTTCTTTTTGAATTATCAATTTTTGAATCTGTCATTGTTATAATTAAAGTTGAAAAATTGGCAGATCTTTTAATTGAATAACATTTTTGATCAATAATTATTTATATAATAATTTTCCTCTTAACTATGAAAAACTCAGAGGGAGTTTAGTTTTGTTAATTGTTCTAACTCATAATCTATTTTTTCGTGCAAATATTTCTTTTCGTAATAGTTTCACTATGGTTTTAAAAGCCCATTAAAATCATTTTTGTTAAGAGTTTATTGATTCAATTTTTTCCTGTATTTAATTTTGTTCCATTTTATATTATTCCAAACTCAAATTTCTGAACTTCTGTTCAATTGAAAAACTATAAAAAATATTTTCCGTTTAATTCATTACGTATCCAATACATAAATGAGGGATGGACGATAAAATATTAATTTCTTCGCGGGAAATCCAAAGAATACACCTCAAGTCGTTATGAAGAGAAAGAAAACATTCGTTGTTGCTGGCTGGACTGAAATTCGACACGTCGCCATCAAGCTAGAGAAATAACATCCAGGAGGAGGTGTAGAGTTACCAACCGTGGCATAGTATGACGTAAATAGCCCCTCCGCGTGTGCACGTACCATGGAGCCGCCATCTTGGATGTCTTCCAGTAAATCTCTCCTCCGGCATCCTTCGAAAGCAAACTCTTTCCACGTAGAGTGGATGATCCTCTGCTATTTCAACCAGGGACTTCTTTTTGCTTAACCTCTTGCCTTAACCTAAGTAGGATTCGCTTATGACCACAATCGAAATTTCATAATGGATAAGCTATTTTGCTAGTTTTTTGCAATAATTATTGAAAATTTATTGCTATTTATTTTCTACAATTCTGTTAGGAAGTTTAATCTGTATATCATAAAATGTCGTTATCCCATCTAGTTATATGGATTAAAAATTTATCAAGATTTTTTAATGTATTTGTGGATTTATATTATCTTAGATCAACAAATTCACTATAAAAAATAATATTGCTACATTAATTTTATCAAAATTTAGAAATCTCTATAAATTAAAAAAAATATATTAGAATCACAAAACTATGTGTTACAAATCCGAATCTTAATAACATGCAAACAATTACTTTCAGATACATTTGATAAATTTTTCTTTAAAAAATTAAGAGTAAAACCATTTATATTCTTACAAAATCGGGCTGGATTTGTCTTTAATAATTTAATTCAATTAAAGAATAAAATAACATTCTTCAATTTTTTTCTAACATTTTATGTTGGAATGTTCCTGTTTTTTTCTTTTATATACTAAATCAGACAATATACAAAATGAACGGAAACTCAATTTGTTTCCAATTATCAAACAATTTTTTTCAAAAAACAAATTATTATTGCTGTAATAACAAATATGCATTGAACTAAATAATATCCTAATGATTAAATCTTAATCAATTTTATTGAATGAACCTAAATTTCGTTATTGGATAGTGACAAATTTATCATAAAAATCGAATACCTTGGATTAAATTGTTACAATTTACAAATTTATATCTCATTAAAATTATTAATAAAATCATTAATAAAGGTTTTAAATTGAATCCAAGTTTTACTCCCACTGAAAATTCTTATTTTGTTCTGAATTGAATCTTGAATGAGAATAAAAAGCCAAAATGATAGTAAACAAATGATGATGTATCTTCTATATGCCCTAAATTCTCAAATTTAACCTATTTTATTCGTTAGCAGGCTAAATTGACATTTAAAAATTGAATTTGATTCAATATTACCATAATTCTAATAATGACTATGTAGTACTTTACACACTGTCATTTTTAAAATTATAGTAGACATTTTAAGAAGTAAATAAATTTATATAATCGCCAAGTTTATTTTTCATACAACAATATATATTTTATTAACTATTGGTTATTTTTATTGAATTTACCGAAAATTTATGACATGTATCATGTATATATATAGTATTGAATAATACCATATATATATATACATGATGTACTTATAAAAATAATCATATTTGTATAACCTTTGGGAAATAGTTTTTTTTCATTAGTTTATTATATGAAACTGCAGTTTTATTTCAAATAAGCTTGTTTACCAGCCTTCATACTGTAAAATTAATGTCTCTACAATGTTTTCCTGTTTGTATTGATTTTCTGTAACAAGTTTAAAGGAACATTTTATTTTTAATTCTTAGATCTTAATATGATTGCATAAAAATAATAATATTATTTTAATAATAATAAAATAATAATAATTTAATTTCTTGAAAAAGGACCCAAAAGTATTTTTCGCATTACATAAAATAGTCAAGGGTTTGCCATAAATCACTGATTACGAGCCAAATAAGAATCAGATAATTTTAATAATACAACAAACTTTTCATAATAATTTTTAAAATTTTAAATTTTGAGTCTATATAATAATTTTTATCATCATATTAACAAGGCATAAACTAAATGATTGTGTACAGTGGAATCACCATGAATTCCATAATATTAATCTGAACAATTTTTTAAATTTAAGTTTAAAAAAATCTCTCTCATAAATCTATGCATATAAAATTAATTACTGAGTTTTACTCGAAAATTTCTTGCAAATTTGGATAAATTTAATAACAGTAATGTAGTTTAGAACCATTTAATTTGTTAATAACTTGGGCATATCAAAATAATTGGCTTGCTAGGTAATAAATTTAAATATTAATGTCATGAAGAGACAAAGTTATGTCTAAGAAATGTGTAAGAAACAAGGTTTATGGGTATGTGTTGAAAAAAAATTTCGTTCGAAAAGAGCAAGTAAGAAATATTAGTTTTCTATTTTTAAACCAAGTATTTGCTATCTTAAGTTTAAGTGCTGAATCTGAGAAATTTTTTCGTTTGAAGAATTTTTCTTGTTTATTTATTCAAGTATATTACAATTTACAGTTTTAGCAAAAGCATTTCTAGGAATAACAATTTCAGTGGAAAGTCTAATTGGTTATACGTAATATGAACATATTTAATTGACGGTTAGTTACTTGAAAACTATTGCAAATTTTTTTGAAATGTACTATAATCGTATATATGATTTTTTTCTAATAAATATTCTAATTTAATATAATTTTCTAATATAATTTCTAATATAATATTCTTTAACCTATAGGATAAAGTTGTTTATCAGCAATTATGGATTAACAATAGATAAATCTTTAAACCATCTATAAAGTACTATATATATATATATATATATATATATATATAACATATATTTTTAATGAAAGTAACCAATTAAATTAGATTTATTATAAGAACATTTTTTTGTATCCATTATTTAATTATTTAAAACTAGAACATTTTAATATTAGTTTTCAAATACACTAACACATCTTTTTTAAATTAGATCTCTGAATAACGGAAATCTATTGCATGCAAGATGAGCAAGAATTATTTATATTCTCCTCACGTAAGTCCGTGAAAACATTTAAAGCTATCTTTTTCTTTTAATTTAACAAATACGAATAGTGAAATGAAAATAAAAAAAAAAAAAAAAAAAAAAAATCATTTGTGATTAAAATTTTAGAGATTAAAATAAAAGTTGAAATCATGCTGAATGAAAATTATGATTTTAATATATTTTTTACAAAAATATGAAAAAAAGTACCTTGTTTCTGAAATCTGAAATGTTTCTGAAATATGAATTTAGAATTATTAAATCAGATCAATTTAGAATATTTTGTTTTTTTCTTTTTTTTCATTATGACCATTAATATTCCTTGATTTTTGCATGTGACTTTCACACTTTTTAGTAGATGCATGTGACTTTTACACTTTTTAGTAGATATCTTAACATTTGAAATTATTGAAATGCTTTTCGAATAATTACAATGTTTTGGCATCTAGAAGAATTTGTCAAGTGCAGAAAACCGTATTCGTCTGAAGCAAGAGTGAAATCCGGAAAACTTTCACATACCCACTTCAAAAGTTTTACAAAAAAAAGCATAAACTCGATATCAATCGCTCAATGTCTATCAATGATTGATACCGAACCTAAGATCATAAATTATTCTCATTTGACATTTCGTTACTGAGTCTGGAGGGACTGGTTGGTTTAGAATGTCAATCTCGTTATCGAAAGGTGGACATATACATACCTAACATAGTCCTGACGTGATAACTTAAGGTACAGACCTAGTGGACATAGTCACTTGGTCTGTACCTTAAGTTACAGGTATTGCTCTACCATGTAATACATCTAGGTGTGACATAATTGTCACGAAATTTGAAAACACAATTACAAAATTGCATTTCAATAGAGCTCCAACGTTAGAAGCTACAAAATGAACAGAAATAAGACATTGACAGAATTTCCATTATAAGAAATGACATGGGTTATCTATCAGAAGGTAGTAAGTTCGAATTTCGACTCAACTAAAGATCCGACGGGTTCACTGAAAGTGGCAGGAACACGTCAAATATGTCGTAGTAGCAGCAATAGTTCTTAAAATAAAATGATACCTCTTGGTGACATGTCAATTATTAGTACTTACTTACTATGAGGACTTTCTAAATATGCCGCCAAAACTGGTTACCGGAAAAAATAATAAGACGACTACCAAAAAAAGCCTAAGCGCTAACATAGGTTATAGAGGGCGCTGAAATAAAGAATATTATGTAAATATTATTTAAATCGTGCTAGTATCATCAATGAAAATTTTTATCGCCAAGGTAGTCATCATAGTACGTAAGTAACCAATTATTGGTAGTTCTGTTTGGTCTCTGCTTCTAAAAATTATCAGGGCTCTCATCAGCATACAATACTGTATTTTTAGACAATTTTAAAAATGACTCGTAGTTGTGAAAAAAGTAAACTAAAGTACACTTCTGGAGTGTTTTTAGTAATAAATTTTATAGAGAATTTTATTATAAAATGATTTCGTTGTGTTACAAGTGTGCAAATTAAAGATTTTACGAATAAATTAAATTCTTATAAATATACATAAATGCATTCAAATTTATGTTACTCGGCAATGGTTTACGTATTATCCTGGATTGAAAAAGTACGCTATACATAATAATTTTATTATGTATATCTGAAATTTTATTTTTGAAATTTGTCATTAGAATTAATCAAATCTTTATACTATTATTCATGAGAAAACTTATTAAAATTAGCTATTAGTAAAAAATTATTTTTTATCAATAAAAATAATAAAAAAAATTAATATAACACATTGATTGAAAAGATAATCATAATCAAAAAGAATATATATCCCCATTGAAGATAACTAAAATCCCTCTTTTATTATTATATTTCTATACTACTAATATTTTTAGAGACACAATTTAATTAATTCTTAATTAAAAATGAAATGAAATGAAATCTTTTTTTATATATTTAAATCCATGGAACACATTTCTGAAACTATTAAAAATCTGTCTCATTTTTGTAAATTTTAAATAATGTATTATCACAATAGAAAGAATTTTATTTATAAAAAAATTACATAAGTGTAAATTTTAAATAAAAAAATTATCTTATAATTATTATCTATGCGTAACTTAATTATCAAAGCAATTTTTTCTATGCCTTTATCAATGTCTGTATTATAGAAAAGCGTTTAATTCATGTTCTATTTTTTTTCTTTGCGATTATTATTATCATATAAATTTTATCGGTTTACTTCAGAAGTTAGGTGAAATAAAAAAAAAAAAAAAAGAAAAAAAACGTGAAAACACATCGGCGTGATGACAAAGTAACTTGTATGAGTCAAATAGATGTTCTAAGACGATAAAATGCTCCCCCTTCTCAGACTGCGACAGCTGTTCGAATGAGACAGTGTTGGGACCGTCTTTCAAGAAAGTTTCTTTGATGATGTAATAAAATATTGTAGTCTGAGAATCTTGATATTATACAAACAAAACATCAAAATTTCCACTAACGTAACTTTCATTAATCTCCTATTCTTTTAATTATTTTTATTTGGATATAAATAATAAGGTCAGCAATAATTACTTTTTCATTTAGTTAACAAATTTGGTTCGTGTTTAGTTAGCTAATATTTGTATTGATATATTTATATAACATAAAATAGCTGGAGTTATAATGTATTAAATTCTATTCCTAAGGAAACAGTTTACAAGTTCAGTTAACAGTTCAGTAAGATAGTAATATAAATAACACAAAAGAATATTGGACACTAAATTTATGTTATTTTTTTGTAAACATTTTTCTCTAAATAACCACTTTAAATGAATTACTCATTTTATCCAGAACCTAAATTTATGCACCCTAAAAATAATTCATGTTTATTACGGCAGATGAATGCTTTCTGAAAATAGTTTTCAAATATATTATTGTGGCAAAATATATCAATTTAATTTCTTATTTACTCATTTTTCATTTAACAAAACTAATATAGACAAATTTTTATTCACAATTAATATAGACAAATTTTTCCTTTTCAAAAATACTATTCAAATAAGATATTTTGTTGAATAACTAATCGTATAAAATCACATCATAAGTTTTAAAATATAGGTTATAATTAATTTTAGGTAAAATTAAATCTTGAGACTCTAATTAAAAGTTGTGTTCACTTATATATATACAACCGTACAGAAAA
>JAPDSC010044681.1:26927-37918 GCA_026290005.1 Latrodectus geometricus
AACAAAAGCAAAATAATTTCATCCGTTAAATAATTTCTTTTTGTATGAACTGATCATTTTTTAAGTTTTTTATCATTACAACATAGTTTATAGGGAAAAATCTTATCCATTCGTTTAATATTATAGTCAATATTGTCAAAGCTCAGTGGAAATTGAAAGTTAAAAAAATGAGAAAGCATTTTGAACCAATTCTTTTGTATTTCTCTTTTAATAAACTCATGATACCAATTTAGCGGACTATACATAATCAACTTATAATTTAGGTATTTTTTTAAAGATTGTACGGATATGAATTAATTTAAAAGTCATATTATACTTAAAACTGATCCAGTATTTACCTAGTGTTAAAAAATTGAAAAATAAATGTTTATTGCTTTTACGTGTTACGATTACAGTATGAAAAAAATTCTTCCTAATAATTTTTAAATTACAAGTAGAGTACTATTTAAATAAGACTAAATATTATATATTCGATAAATTCTTTTAATAAAAATGTATTTATAAATTTTTTTCATTGGAAATTTATGTAATGTAAAAAATAATAATATATTATATACTAGTACATATTTTACTTATATATTTTACATATATACTAGTACATATTTTACTTTAATAATAAAATATGCCCCAAAGCTGCCGAATTATCTTTTTGGCGCTTTTTTTAAAAATTTGGTGGATATTTGTAGGAGTTTACTATTTTTCTAGTAATCTAGATATTTTTTATTACATCCGAAAGATAAAAAATACTAAGAATCTTCAAAACAGCATTCTATTTTATCTACCCTATTTTATACGTAACAATTATGTCAGCTTGGCATCAATTTTAAATCGCCAAAAAAATTTCAAATATGTCACAAGTATTTTACAACAACTGTACCGAAGATTCAGCTATACATATTACATCTTTCAAAATTTTGGCTTTAATGAAAAATAATAATGTATTATTTAGTTTGGCTAGATGACTGTGATCTATTTCCGGCTGCGTATTTCTACTGAATATTTCGGCTGAAGTCGCTAAATGCTGATAATTATAATTTTGAATCACGTATCAGTGACGAAATCATCACCTGATCTTGCACCCTTCTTCCCATGCTAAATCACACTAACACATGGGAGAGACATTGGATCATATAGAATGTTTTACGTGCCTAAAGCCAATCAAAATAGCGGTTTTTTTTAATTCGATATTGAATTCTCTGTCCCTCGAGCAAGTGAACGACGCTATATTATATATATATATATATATATATATATGAGAATAACTATCATTTTAACATTTAAGTCTTCCCAATAAAAAAGTTTGCTATAACTGCTTACAACTGTCATCAGAGAAAAATTTTGTATTAACTATTAATTTTAACAATTTAATTTACTGTACTGTAGCAAAAAAATCACTAAGCATTAAGCATGTCTCATGTCCTAAGGTCTTGGGAAACACCAAGCTACTATTTTAAGAAATAAAAACATTTAAAGTGGATCAATTGGTCAACTGATATTCTTATTACACAATAAATGTCATCAAAAATTCCATCACAGATTATCATGAAAATTGAAGACACATAACGGCCTTTTCATTGAAAGAGGAGGCTGAGTGAGATCACTAGTTTCAAGGATGAAATAGTTAACATAATGGTTTGAACTAAATAAAGCTTAGATAAGACATATTAAATTTAATAAATATCTTGAATTTTTTAAATTAAATAGCTGATAAGCTTCTTATACAGATTTTCATTTTGACTTTTTTAAAATCGGCATGTGCTAATGAAAAATAAAGCCATTCATAATAAAAAATAACTCTTGGAATATTAATTTAATATATAAATAAGAAAAATAATTTTCCAAAGATTTGCTTTAGTAAAATATATAGGTATATCTTTTTTCATTTGAATGGACTGCTTTATAAAAAAAATACTAATATTTTTGGGTAATTAGCTTTTGTTATGATAGTTAAAATTTATCGACGTATATACAAAATATCATAAAAATACTATTTTAAAAAATAAATTTAAAGTAAATCATTTCTCGGATAATAATATGCAATTATTAATAAAATTTAAAATAATTTATTTTAAAATGTAATAAAAATTATTATTTGATATTTTTTGATAACAATTAAATGATAAAAAAATGTTCGCAATTATTTGAAAAAACATTAAAAACTTTAAATAACAAATTTATCTTTGTAAAAGTTCAATTTTTCAACTCAGAATATTCAACTATGAATATAATTGTTTAATATTTACGTTATAAAGTAAACACTGTACATATATATGATAATTAAAAAAACATCTTATATAAAATATATATATAGATATATATTATTATTATTATTATTTTATTATAGTTACTAAATAAGGAAAATGATCAAATCAATAATTTTCAAAAGCAATTTAAAATTAAATTTCATTTTAAAATTTGATTATGGGTCATTTTGATAAACTGAGTTATGTAACATGAGTTACGAAACTGTGATTGTAATTCTATTCGATGTGAATATTATATTTGTCATTTATTTTAAGGACTTTTCTATAATAGCTAACAAAATTTTTATCACTTTAAATTTTTAAAAAAAATTTTTAAAATTGAATTTTTTTTTAATTTTTAAAATTTTAAGACTTATTTAACATATTTGTTATAAATTGTGAAATTAATACTTATTGATTAATCTGTTGTTATTCCGATTTAAATCATCACCAGACGCTTCCTATATTACCTCATAGTTCGGGATACTCTTCTTACCCGGCATTAAGACAAAATAGTTGAGAAAATATCTTCTACAATAATAACAGTGCAGTTTCTTTATTTCATATAAGAACTGTCTTCTTATCAGACGGGAGGGGGTAAATGGGAAAATCATTTTCAAAACAACAAGCTTTAAGAAAATTCTTACGAGGTTAGCGCCCGGATTAGTGCTTATGATGTCTGTGTCCTGTCTGGCACGGACAAAAAAAATGAACTGATAAAGGACCGTGAACTTCTATTTATCTAAAGGCGGAAACGAAAAAAATATACAATGTTTCAGTTAATATCGGTCAATTCAAACAAATTATTGGAAATTTATGACTTGATAAGTTGAAAATAAAATAAACACATGAAACAATCTCCAGACTATCTATATAATTAAACAGAATATAATTTTTTACAAATACAAAGAAACACATCGATTTAAATCGATTGTACATTTAAAATATTATTGATTGAAATGACAGTGCTAAGTACAAATGTTCAATTCAATATAATTTTTTGTTATTATTAGTTTTCAATTAATTTATTTTTCAATTAATTAAATTAGTTTTCAATTAATTTATTTTTCAATTAATTAAATTAGTTTTCAATTAATTTTTTTGTTATTATTAGTTTTCAATTATTTGATATTTTTGCTTTAAATATTGATCTATACTCAATAAAATTAATTTAATAATTTTTGTTATATTAATAATTATTATATAATAATAATTATAAAATAATAATAATTAATAATATTATATTATTATTTTAATTACAATAATATTAATAATTTATTATTTTAACTTAATACTTAATTTAAATTAATTATTGTTAATTACTAAAAATTTTATTTATCTATGTTGTTATTGCTTATCCCCCTGGTGCAGAAAGCCTTACACCAGGTCCAGATGACCTGCATAGGGTAGTTTGCAGCTTCTTTTTGGAGAGGAACCACAAGAGCAGAAGACTGACTAGATTTCTGAACACACATGCCATAGGTACCCGTTTATAGGGTAGGCAAACATTCATACTCCATTCATACAAGGAAAGGACAAAGACAAGAGAGAGAGAGAGAGAGAGAAAGTACATCCATTCCCGAATCGGGATTCGAACTCAGACCTCCCTATCCACAGTCAGGCATGCTAACCACTAGATAGAGTAGGTGGCTTATTTATCTATAAAAACTACTATTTAAACTAATTAAATATTTAAGATAAATAATAATATAAAATTAATATCACGAATTAATTAATATAATGATATTAATTATTTTGAGTTATTAATTTCTCTTAGAAATTTTAATGTTATTTTAAATAATAAATTTTAATTTAAATGATTTTACTTTTCAAAAATTGTTGTTACAGATGACAAAAGAATTACATTTTTTTTTTAACAAGGTACTACTAGCAATTTATATTCTCATGGTTATTATTACTTTTGTTTATATTTTGCGTCTAATAATTATGATATAATAAGAATAGCCATTCTTTGTGCCCGGAGGGATTTGGAGTCGATCTTTACATGTTTAGTAAATAATGCACTAGATGCAGAATTCCTTACTATTAAAAATTCTTGAATAATTTAAAGAAATCGACAATGTTTAGATATAATTTCCAGCTTTATGTCTTTATTTTCATTGCTTTTATAATGCTCTTAAATTTGCGAATCAATTTCTGTTTAGTAAAAAATTAGAAATACCCTCCAAAAAAAAAAACATTCAACTAATTTAATTGTGTAAAAATAAATTATTTATTATTTCAATACCAATATTAAAGAAACACTTAATTTATATTATATATAATATTATATTTTTATACAATCATGTATGTTTTGATGTATCATTTCTAAGTTGCTACGAATATTTGAAGATTCCCTATTTTCCTGTTTAATATCTTGGTAGTAAGATATTAAATCAATCAATGTTTTATGTATACTTTTATCTATGCAAAATGGGATTTAATGTGAATTTAGAATATTTAAAGAAATATAATTGCTATAAATTAACAAGCAACTATAATTATATGATAAATCTCAAATTCTTGTTTGAAAAATACCCTGTGATTGTTTAAGCATATTTTTTATTTTACAAGATTCTCTTGTAATGTAAAAAATATTTTTGAAAGTGCTTAAAGCATTTTCACGGTATAAATCCTCATAATTAAATATGGTTCATAATTAAATCAAATTTGAAAATTGCCAAAAGTAGATAAATAAAAATAAATAATTTTTTTTTTTGAAAAAAAAAATGATTTATCAAACAAACACATATACATTGTGTTATAATACAGATATTTGTCGAAATGCAAATAAAAATAAATTTAAGAAAAAATTAGCTCTTGAGATTAGTTTGGAGATAAATATACTCAAATTCTAAAATAATTGAATTTGAAGACAATTAATCAAGATGAAAAACTACACGGATCCAAAAAATTTAAAATATTCCCCAGTCCTCCCGCAGATAGTAAAATCATGCTTTTCTAAAAATATTATTTTTATTCTTAACATATAGGTGTAAACATGATAAATATTTAAAATCGAAAAAGAAAAAAAAAATATGAAAACTTTTGTAATTTTTTCTTAATAATTCAATTTTTATGAAGTGAAAAATTATTGACTTTTTTAAATCTTTTATAACTATATAAAACTAAATGTATTTGTATTCTTTACCAATAGTTAATAATTTTTCAAAGTGAATCAGTAAAAACAAAACTTTAATAAAAATATCAAGAAAGTAAAAAAATAATAAAAAAACTACATTAATTAATGGTTGTTAAAGCATTTTGATTATTTCTGTATTTTTTTATGAGTTTATTGCAATTTAAATGTTAACTGAAACATTAATACTTCATATATAAAAACAATTATCTTAAAATTTTTAACATTTTATTTTCGAAGAAGATTTTAAAGTTAATATTTCTAATAATTTTGTCTGTTTTTATTTTAAAAGAACAATTACCAATTCACTACAACTTAATGCCATTCAATGGGAAAACATTAAAAAAATGTTTTTAATTATTTTTAAAAATATCCAGTTTGTAAGAATGTTATAATGAGTTTTAGTAAATGATTGAAAATAGATCGCATTATACTTTAGCACATTACTAACATCACACGAAAATATCTCTTCTACTATTTTTTATTTATTTATTTACATGAAAAACAATCGGGTATATTTTTTCAGCTATGATAATCTTTCAACATGTTTTTCAATTTCACAAGCACAAACGATTCCTTCAACTATTTAATTCATAAAAAGCATAAAAATATTTCAGCATATAAAAATAAACGCGATGTTAACTGGTATATATTTATAAATTCGTACACATTGTTTACAGAAATTTTTTTGTATAAATAATAAAAATGACTTGAGGGGAATATTAAATATACAAAGTTTACATAACCAAGGAATTTCAAAGATAAAAAAAGAAAATCGAATCATTTAAGATTTCTTTCCGTGGGAAATAAATAAAATAGAATATCGTTGGAAAACAAATTTTAACATTTTTTCTCTAATGAAATTGTCTTTTAATTTTGAAATTAATTCAAACATTGAAAACATATTTCATAATTCTGTAGAAAAATATTTCAATTAGCATATTGAGAAAAAAATATTTTCAATTATTTCTAATAAATATCAATTTTATTAATACTATGGACGAGATTTTATTGTTAATTAAAATGAAATAAAACTGGTCTATAATTAACATAAAAATTGTTCTTTTTTATTTTTATAGATGCTTTCAAAAAGTAAGTAATTAATAATTTATTGCTCATCGATATTCACTGCGGTTTATTAGTATCCATTTTAAGCGCATGCTGTAAGTAATTTTAATGAGGGAGATCACATAAATTATCTAATTAATCATTCAAATTTCATAAAAATATAATGTAGGACAAAATTTAAAATTATAGATAAATTTAGGTATGTTGAATTTAGTGGAAGACAAAAAATTCATGGATGAAATTTATGATTATTTTACGTAATAAATTTCGAATGATTTGTTCTATATTTTAACAAATTTCTCACGAACTGTACAATTTTATGTAAATAATAGTTATGAGTACTCTCTTTGAGTAGAAAACAGCATTTTTAGTTCAATGACTAAAATTTTAAGCGGTTTAGCTTATATACATTAAAAATATGAAAAATTAAAATTTTTTTTGAAAAATTAATAAATAAGTACTTTGATCCAATTTTTATCAATCGTTTTATCTAAAAACAGAATGTTTAATTTTGTTGTACAAGTTATTATAACTGAACTTTAATAAATCCTTTATTTCAACTTAAGCTGAATCAAGTTGTAGGGTTGTTAAGAAAATACCGGACAAGAAATATTTCTATTTATTTATACTAGGCTTTATTATATCAACATTACTACTATGATTAATTATATTAATCAATCAGCTTAATAAGCCATATCAGCTTTAATAAGATAATTTAAATTTTTAAACTAATATTCAAGTTAATTTCATAGAGTTCTAAAAATTAGAAATAATTAAATAAAATGAGCCTAAGATATGACTTTAAGTATAATTAAGTATGCTTACAGATACAATCCCTATCATGTTTACCTACTTTCTGCTATAAGTAAAAATACTTTTGCTAAATATTTTTATAGTTTCATAATTAATTTCTAAAAAATTTCTTTCAGATTAATTGACTTATTTTAATACTTAGACATTTGATATTCATTATTATTTTATAAAATGTGTCATTTCAAACTTATAATTTAAATTAAAATTTTATTCTTTTTCTAAAAAAATTGCAACTATAATGACAGTTATAATGTGTTCCTTGTGTATTTTAGATTACAATTTAAAAATACAAACTTTAAGAATGATAAAATATAAAAAAAGATTTTATCTACATTAAAAAAAAAAATTAGCAATAGAAATAAGATAAATCGAAGATGAAATAGGAACTGAATTCATTCTTAAATTAATTGAAAGAAACGTAACTTTATTTTATTTATTATACCTTAATAAACTAAAAAAAAGTCACTTGTTAAAAATTCATGTAATTATACCCTCACTTTTTAATAAGTTGTTTATAAAAGTACATTACCTTCTTGTAGTATGATAATGAGATTTATTATTTTTATAGGAAAATTAATAAGTGATTTTCTATATATAACTGATATGCACTTTTATTTTTTAATACTTTTATGACTGAAATATTAAAACACTAGCTCCTATTATAAGAGTTGTAATTTCAGTAGTAACGTTTCCAAATTTTTAAATTAAAATATATGATTTTTGCACTATTCAAATAAAATTTAAAAGACAGTATTTAACCTCATACAACAGTAAAATATTTATACAAATTATAGATTATATATAAGCTTAATAATTAAAAAATGTAGCGTATTCTAATTACTTAAGGAGAAAGCTTTTTATGCCTGGATAAACAAATGATACTTACTTTAATTATAAAGTATTATTAAATTTATTTCTGCAACTTTCAAAATTTTTGTAAAAATATAAATGAAAATATTTTTAAGAGTAAATTTTAATACAATTAAAATTAAATTAATTTTAAGTAAAATTTTACTACGAACCTATCTTTCTGCTCTGCAGCTCGATCTCTCTGCCTCCTGTTTTTGAACCAGTTGCTGACCTGAGTGGTAGTGAGTCCAGTGGCTTCGGCCAGTTCTCGCTTTTCCCTCGGAGAGGGGTAGGGATTGTGGTGGTACCATTCTCTCAAAATATTCCTGGATTTCTCCTTGAAACAGTAACTGGTTTCTTCCCCATCCCAGATGGTTCTTGGTAATGGGAATTTCCTCCTCACCCTGTATTTTCCCACCGCACCCAGAGGCCGACCCCTCTGTCTTTCGGCCTCGATGTAGTGGGCCTTCAGCCACAGAGTCTGAAGTTTCGGGTGGGAATTGGGTGTGAAAGGGTGGCTCTCCAAGATTCTGTAGAGTTCTTTGAAGTTGCTGCGATGAAAGGCCACCAGGGCCTTCGCCTTGAGCACACTCTCGTTCCTTTGGAGCTGGTCGCAAGGCGGCAGTGACCACAGGAATCGTCCCAGTCTCTCTATGTTACCCGACTGCTGCAGCACCTCGCAGACACACGCGACTTGCTCTTGAGTGAATCCGAAGGACGGAAGATTGTTGCTGCTGTTGGGAGAACCCGTGTTATCAGTCATTTCGTTCCCGAAGATCATGAGGATGTCTCTTGGTGTCTCAAGTTTCCCCAGAACTTTGCACAACAGTCTTAAAAAATTAAAAAAAGAAGAGACGTATCCGATCAATTTGCTCCTCTATGAGAACTCTTGGATGAATCTCGAAAGGCATTTAGCGACTGAGCATTCCCTTTTTTCTACGCCGTGTCTTCCGCTCTTCGGTGCCGCGATTTTTTTGGATGGGGTTGCCGCGCGCAGCATCTCCGAACTCGAAGTCCCGTAATAACCTCGCCAAATCCCGCCAACTACATTCGGAAAGACGAACTGTGGTTTCCGGAAAATATAATTGTATATCTCGAACGAAAAAGTTCCTTCAACCATTTTATTTACCGAGAATAATAATAATGCACATTAATTTCCTATTTTTAATTCCACTTATAAATTTTGTAATCATTTTAATTCAATCATATTTCGCATTAAATTAAGAAACTGAACATTACTTATTTTGATTCATGACAAACTAATTAATGCACACAAATTATATTTTTATATATTGCATATTTAATACTGTTTAAAAAATATAAGATATTTAAAAAGAAGTATGACAATGAAACAGTTAAAAATAAACAATTATCGTGTTCAATCATTTTTTATGTTTTAATAAGCAATAATTGGTAATCAAACTGTGAGATATAATTCAACACTAAATTGAAAATATTTCTATTAGACATGAATGTCTAATAACTAAATTTTTAAGTTCTATAACTTAATTTCTCTTTGATTTGCTTTTATATAAATTGAAATTATTGATTATCATTTTAATGACAGAGAATAAATCTCACAGTATTATATTTCGCAAAATTTATAAACTACTTCTCTATAAAGTAAGTTAAAATATCACCGAGAGATAATTTCTTATTCCTTTAAGTTACACTTTGTGAAAGATGTAAAAAAAATGCTTAAGCTGCACACATTATTAAAGTGCATATTATGCATATTTTCATTATTCACGAATAATGTGCATATAAAATGCTTGAAAAATGAGTAACGGATTACACAATTTTAGTTTTAAAATCGGGGGGGGGGATAGATTTTCATTCTTACAACACAATAAACTCATAGGATTTAGTTTTTTTAAAACTTTGGAATGGATTAAAAAAGTACTCCACAATCCACAAAATAAAGTATCCGGAAAGAAATAATTAGTTCCAACTATCCAGAAAGAATTATCACTATTTTGATTTTCGAAATGTATTTGATATTGAATATGTGAGTTAATTAAAGTTAAAAATTCTAGAATTTCGTATTAATACGCAATAAGAATTTTGATACATCATAAATTTTGGTTAACTTTTTTATTATATTCTACCTTATGTTTTTACTAATAACGATAGCTCAAATAAATGCTTAAATTGTGATTAAGTTACATCTTACTTTTAATAAAAAAAATCAAACCGTTGTCAAACATTTTAAAGAGAAGAAAACTGAATCTTTATAATTCTTAAGCTATTAATAATTTATAGACATGATTTACTCATGCAGTTTACTGTAATAATATATTTTGCAATTACATTCGTTATAAAAATTTTTAATTGAATTCAAAATAAATCGATATTTTTCACATAAGATCATTTTTCACGTTAATCGAACAATTTCAAACATTATTATTTTTATTAATGTTATTCAAACGATTGCTAAGAATATTTAAGTTTACTAAGAACTAGTGAGTTAAGATCATCGTTTTTATTTACGTTGGTTATGAGTGAAAAGCGTGCAGTCAATTTCCAGGGAAAAATTATGAATTAAAAAAATACCGATATTCATTTTTTTTTCAATATTTTTTTTCCACAAGAGTAATTCGCTCGTAGGCATCAATTTAAACAAATCGAATAAAACGTTTTAAAATTGTTTATATTTTTGTTGAGATTCTCATCATTTGTGCTCCAATGCATTTCCGATAGGGCCCGTATTGGGAAAGGCGAAAACACGTTTGTCCAAAAGGCAAAAACAGTAGCTGTAAAAAAATCGGAAAACAATTGTAAAAGACGATATTTTTAAATTATTCTGTAGAGATGTAAAAAAACAAAAAATACACTTTTTTTTTTTTTTTTTTTTTTTTTTTTTTTTTTTTTTTTTTTTT
>JAPDSC010044681.1:38018-59493 GCA_026290005.1 Latrodectus geometricus
TTTTTTTTTTTTTTTTTTTTTTTTTTTTTTTTTTTTTTTTACTTAGAGCATAAATCACAATTTTAAAAAGGATGTTTAAAAACGGTGAATATCGCGACAAAAGCAGTTTTACATGAGTTAAAGTTACATTAATTAGGGTTTAAATTAATTTCAAACACAATAATAAAGAAATTGGAAGTTTCTATAAGTAACCAGATAGCAACATCCTCACGTAAATCTTCTCCATTTCTTGCCTCCTCTTCAAGCAAACACGAAGAAAATTTTGATGGATAAACAAATTAAAAATTTGAATTATTTAGATTATCCAGCACAAACTCTTCTTGATCAGAAATTTTAAATTAAATTTAGATGAATTAATGAAAAAAATGAGCAATATAATTGAAGATGAATCATTATGCAACAGAGAAAAAAAATCATAAATTCTTTGCATTATCATGATGTATGGTATTGCAAAAATAGTCATTAACCAGAATCATAAATAGAATTCAAAGAATAATTTTATTTATGTTGTTCTTAATATCTAATTTAGTTTATAATTATAAAATCAGTGCTATAAAAGCATTTAATCTAAGGTTCCTTAGCGGAAATTACAACAAACATCACTTCACATAGCTTGTGTGTATTCTAATATTTTTTTCTTAATTTCAAATTAAAATGTTTTAAGGTTGAAAAATATAAAATAAACTAATATATATTTTATAAATGAATATTTGCAACAAAAATTACGAAATTCATTACCAATTCATTATTACGATGTGAATTTTGATTTAATTTTTTTATCTTTAGTTAGAGATAATACAGAGGAGAAAGTCATACAATAAAAACTGAATAAAAATATATTCTCGGATATATCTAAGAGAAGCATTTCGATTTTATGATGCATAATGGTTAAAAAATGCTGCTTTAAAAAAAAAAGAGAGAACAAATTTACCTATTTTCATTTTTTTAAAAATTATGTGTAGTAATTTTTTTATTTATTAAAATTATATACTATTACATTTTTATCTATTAATTTTCGCTGAATATATATCAACTTATTAAAAAATCGCAGATTATGACAGTGAATTAGAACAGTTTCTTGTGTTTAGTTCTTTTTTTAAACCTAAACTAATTAGTTTGATTTCTTTAGAAGAATTTATGTATGAGTTACAAATCATCAATCAAGTCTTCAAGTAAATATTGTTTGCTTTTTACAAGGAGTCCTTAATAAAGCTGCATGACCAAATGTTTGGGATAATTTTAACGTCATTTAAAACTATAGATTGACAAATACGTTGCGTCTAGAATGTCAATTTCTTGAAACCATTCCAACTCTATGCATAAATAATCTATACATAAATACTTAAAAATATGTATAGATTCTTTATAAAAAGTACTCTAAAATATTTACGCTGGAGCTGTTGGTTATGATCTGATTCATGGGCTATAAAATAGAAATTAGATAAATGGAGATTAAAATTATTGTTATATCTATGTGGTTTTGTTATTTACAAAAATATTCTAAAATATTTACGCTGGAAGCTGTTGATTATAATCTGATCCATGGGCTATTAAATGGAAATTAGATAAATAGGGATTAAAATGATTGTTATATCTATGTTTTTATGTTAGGGACAGGTTAAAAAATAAAATTGTTTTATTAAATTATGGATTCATAAAAATGAGAGTATAATACAAAATTTTAGTGCCATAAAACGTGAGCGAGAATCTGTAAAACTGCATCATTGTAAATATGTCATCTCCGAAAGGTTCATATTATCTTTAATTGGATTTCAAAACATGAGAAAACAATTTGAATTTATCTGAAATAAATTAGATTCGGTTTTACTGAAAAAATTATTTTATTTTTATATAAAATTGGACATTAATGATTAATAAATATCTAAATTAAAAAGACAGTAATGATTTCATCTCTACTGACTTAATCTATTAAGAGTATGATACAGAGTTTCATATGTTTAATCGAAGAAATGTCATTTAAGTACGTATATTGTCCTTCCTTCATGAAAAATAGGTTTTAAATTCTTACTAAATCTACCGAAATTCGATACCAAATCTATCGGAATCTGCTTTCCGATGGTACACAAATTCCTTTGTAATATAATCCTCCTCCTCCAGAAGGCAAGTTGATATATTCGTCTCTAATATTTTATGCAACAACAGTACAACGAAAATACTGATTACTAAGATTTCACTTTCAAGAAATTTTCTGAAAATCCCAAGCATTTTTAATGATTGTAACACAGATAGAAATTCTAAAATCAATTTTGATCTGAGTTCTATTCCTTACATCAATAAGTTTATTTTCTCGTATTGGTATTGTATCGGATTGGTTTGTGTATTGGCTTGCTTGAATTTTAAATTAAGTCGCAATGTTAAATGTTGCTTTTTTTACCTAATGCCATGCATATAAAAATATAACACAAATTCAAATTTATATAGCAGGAATATAAACTTAAAGTATAATTCATAAATGTGTCTATTGTTAAGAAACCAGAATTATTTAGTATGGCGTAAATATAATTGAATTTTGCTAAAAATTTTGTTCACATTTTGTACATTGGTTAGTTTGACATTGTAGGATAATTTTATTGTACATGAAGGCTAATTTTGTTGGAATTTAGAATTCAGTAATATTTGCCTCCCTAGGATCCCGAACCATAATAAATATCCAAACCTTATTTCTGAAGACTGAATTGAAAAGTAAAAGCAGTAACCACTCATTTTTCAGTTACGCACTTAATTTCTTGAAGGTATCTTATAATTTCTGATAAAAACCATTTCAGCCATCTTGAGATAATTCAGTTGAATTTGAATTGACTTCATATCATTCTCCATCAATTTGTTGTCTGTATTTGATTATCACAATAAGGATAATTCTCAAATAGCTTTTTTTTTCAGTTTCTCCTACTCAATTTATGTTTTTAATTAAGTAAACTTAATATTTAGCTATTTTTATTAATTTTTTCATAAAACTTTTCTCATGTCTATGTTCCAGAAAAAGACTAAAATATTGTTTATGATTGAATACTGTGAGTACTTGATGAAAAACAGAGCGTATCTCCTTGGAGATCAGTACCTGTTTTGACGCGACGTCTCAAATAAAACACTTCAAATGCAAATTTGTTATCAAAACACTTAAATTTAAATTATGATAAGAATTTTGCATTAAGAAAAGAAAATTTTTTGCAACTCTAAAGTGAATAACGTATAAAGATGATCATTAATTAAATTAATTCTCCATCAAATCAAAATTATCGTTGTACTTAAATTGATAATCAAAATTATTAATTATATTTAGATTAAATTTGATTAAGATTGAAATTATATCTGCAAATCTACAGGATTAATTTCTAGTTTAAGAATTAAAAGATATGAATTTTCTTAGCAACATTTGAATTTATTTACTCAATAATAAAAGTAAAATACTGGAATCTCTAATTTCACTAACAATATTTACTTACACTGAAATGCTTGATATTAAATGGTACTCTTTTATTTCAAAAGGAAACTTATTTGATTCACAATTTTGCACCATATTGCAATACATAGCATATCATCTCTCGTAAGCACATCATCTCTCCGCTGAAAATCTTTTAAATATTCGCGGCGTTTCTGCTTCCAGATAATGGGCTATATGCTCGAGTCTTATAGGAGGAAATGTGGAACTACCGGTACACACTCATCGAAAGACTTGTATATAGAAAGCAGGAGTGCAAAATTAGTTTCTTTTCCAGCAATGGCTGGGATTGAATGAATATATATATATATAATACTTTGCTGCAACTTTTTTGTCAACTTTCAAAAATCTTCTTCCTTTGAATTTGGCTCGGATTTCTTGAATTCCTCCCCCTTGCACATGAAGTTTGTAGTAGTAAAATATTTTAAGGTCGCCACTTGTTTCATCATTATCAAGGACGTTTCTCTTCCACTGACACTTCTCTTGTTATTGTCTCTTTCTCAGACCACTCTTAAAGTTGAAAATCGAACTCAAACTCTTGTATACCCAGGGGGAGTTGAAGAGACGCGAACCAAAAACCAAAGAGTTTGAAAGCGCTGGCGATAAGCGAATAAGTTTAAGTTCATTGTTATGAAGATGGGGAAAAGAATATAGCAAAATCAAAAAGGTTGGCCTAAGCATGGAAAGCAGCAAAAAATTACAGTTGTATTCAAAAATTATGTGATCAAATCACAATAAAACAAGAAAAACACATTTACAATATTATTCAGCTATGTGATTCTTCATTAAAAAAAAATGCATTTTATATGCTACTGTATAGTTCTGAATACATGATTTAAATTTTATCATATTTTATCTTTGAAATAGAATGATTTTATCAAATTTTTATAGCACACGGAATTCAAATTTGTATTAGTGATTTAAACCAATAGATTTATTAGTTAAACCCGCGAAGAGCATTTTATCATTCGCTTTTCTTTAAATATCATTTCTATTATCATCCTCAATCTCAATTATCATCATATCTTCTATTCAATTAACTAAATATTTTATATGTAGTAGACCTCACATAAGATAAAAAGGAGAAAAACCAGGTTCACTCCCACGCACCCACCCCGACGGTCGCGTAAGCAGAGGCAAGAAACACAACATACCGTAAATATCACTTACCATCACGTAATTTTAAAATTTATATTACTTTAAAATATTACTAACCAATCAAAAAAATGCATAGAAAAAACCAAAACAAAAGTTATGCAATTATAAATTAGCTATAGTTATCATTTAATGTTCTGTAACATATTTAAAAATTTCAACAATTAAATGTATGCTCTTTCTTTTACTGAGTTTTTCATAGATGAAGTTTTTAAAAGATATAACAAATATAATATTTTATTATTCTCTTACTCTCGTACTGATAAAAAATATCCAAATTAAATCGTTACTATATTATGTTAGAGTTATATATTAAAAGTTTGATTTTTATAATGTTAGATTATGTTTTTTAGGTTGACAACGAAAACTGTGATCGGATTACTCAAAACAGGGTGCAATGGATACAACATTTTAAGAGAATATTTCAGCCTTTATGGCAGAAATCAAGCTTATTGGCCTTCACTTTTCTAAGATCCTCCTTTTTTTTCTTTTTCTTACCTTGTTATTTATTTTTTTCATGAAGTTCCATCATTTAACGAATTGCATCATAGTAGATATTACGAAATCATATTTCCCCCTCCCGTGGTGTAACGTTTCAGAAATCTTTTATCTTTAAATCTATTAAATTTATCATATTTTCTTATCCTTACATTGTTTATTGTAAAAATATAAACAACAATGTAGAATTTTTCCATGTTAGTTAAAGAAGTCGTCAAACATATTATATTTATAAAATAATTAGTACAACAGGAAAATGTTTCTTTTCTCTTTTTTTAATCTTTTTGTAAAAAGGTTTGTTGTTCAATGTATTTTATTACTGCAATGTAAAAAATAGGTTAAATTCAATATAATATTTATGTTCTGTAAGGTTTATTTATAGGATAATTCAGTATAAAAATATGCCTTTACAACATTTAAATCAATAAGAAAAATCGAAATTATTAATAATAATTACATTAATAATAATATTAATAATTATTAATAACATAAATACTTAAATATACTAGTAATAATACAATAATAAATTATATATTATACAGTTTTTCGTTCAATTTTAAAGTGAAAAATTTTGTAAACATATCCATAACTTACATACATATGTCATGCTACGCATGTGCAAGAATGGACTCACTATGAGAATGGAATGTACTGGATAAAAGTGGAAGTTCCCAGATATTTTAGACCTATGTATTTCATGGAATAATGGAAGTCAGATGTCGAGCTTTTGCTTTTCGCATTTAAATCTTTCGGGATGCGTGCTTGGGACACTTTGGTTTGACCTACCCCGTAAACGTGAATATAACCTACTATTAATGAAAATTTTCCTTGGAAAATAAAATCTTTACTCGAAGATTTACAGATACATCAATCGACGGCTCATAGACTATAAATTATTGCTGTTGCACCAACGTACTTCACTGTACCTAGCCCAGAGTTAGGCTCCACAAGTTATCATTTCACTTGGAGGACATTGCGCCCATGATCTATATTTAATGTTCTCTAGTCTGCCTTAGCGAACATGAAGGATCCCACAAGTTGGTTTCAACAAACCCATAATGTGAACGATGCTCTAATCAACCAGGCTCCCGCGGCCGCAATTATCGATTGTTAAATTCCATTGTTAGAGGGTCTATTTAATTTATGAGGACATAAGTACATATGTCCTCATAAACGTACCTGTTTATGTAAAGTGCAAAATAAATATTAAATATAAATATCTACCATATCTACATATTCACTTAATTTTTCAGGTGCTTAAAATTAATGAATCCAGAATTTTTTTTTTAAATCTTTCATTTTATTATTTTTTTTAAATTAAAGACAGATCAATATCAAGTTTAAATTAATGAATAAATATTTTTATTTTCAATTAAAAATAATGATTCTCATTTGATAAGCAAATGATTTTTAGGAAATTTAACTGGTTATTCACAGCACGCGCGAAAGAATATTTCTTTTCACCTAAAATAAAGTAATGCATTGATTTACGCCAGATAAAAATTAAAGAATTTTTTATAAAAATTTAGATACATATAACATACATTCATACATTTTTCTCCTACAAAGTTTGAATGAAAAGAAAAATTAAAAAATTCATCATTAAAATTATTGTATTTATATTTTAATTAAATAATATGTTAACAATTAAATTATAACTCCTTATAATTATCAATTAAATTTTGCCTTTATAACCTTTGTGTTTAAAATATTTGTGATATTTACATCACATTTGATAAAAGATATGCAATTTATTAAACACTTATAATTTACTTTTTATTTCTATAAATTTAAAATTGAACATTTAAATTATTCAATTAACAGATAATCCCTTTTCTTGGTTTGTTAAAATTTTATGATTATAAAGTTAAATTGATTTTTACTATCTACCATATAATTAAATAATAAAATATATTTCTGTCATTAATAAAATAATTCCTTATTAATAAGGTAAAAAATAATTCTGGCATCTTTCTTACACGATTCATACTGAAGCATGAAAGTGTTATACATTTCATTCATTTATAATTTAAATAAAATGAACAATTTGATTTGAAAAAATATTTTTATTTTTATTCACATTCAAAATTATTTTCCAATCTCGTGATATTAATTATTATTTCTTCAATTTTATATAGTAAAATGTATTATTAAAACAATTTCTATAACTGAAGAAAGGGAAAATTTCCATATAGATATGCATACAAACTAATCAAAAAATATTTGTTTATCTTATATTTTAAATTATTTAATGCTTCGATTTTTATTGCTATACAAAGTATTTACTAAACTTGAAAAATTATTTATTACATTCAAATTTTTTATCATTTTCATGCATTTAAAACTTTGATTATTTTCCCTCTTCTAAAAAATTCTTTATAATTAATTTCAAATATAAATTCTCTTCAAGAGAAAATTACTATTTGCTGGTTTTATAATATGCAATCTCTTTTTCAAGATACAAAAACTAATAAAGTAGCCAAGCAGTTGAGCATTCATAAAGCTGGTAACCCCGCAACTCCTTATGTCATAAGCGCATCCTACATTTTATTGGTTCAAATAGAAGAAAATACCGGTCGGTAGTCATAGAAACCTCTGAAGCTAACTCCGCCTTTTCATTGAAATGGACCGTCACATTTTTCAGAATCCATCTCAACTCGTCGGAAAATAAGATATTCTTCTTTTGTAACATTGTTAATGTATATATAAGGGGAAGGGTGTTATTCGAGATGAATGAAAATTTTGTTGTTTGAAAACATTATTTTTTATTAAGTTAACTTCCTGTATTTTTAAATCAAAAAAAGAAATATTACTCTCAAAACTATAATTCCATCTTGAAAATTTTGATATGAGACGATTATAATAAATGTACGTTTAATTTGATATATTTATTAATAATTTATAACATATTTTACTTATAATATTGTTATCAATCAATCAATCAAACAGAAAGTCTATTTATTCAACACAAAAGTAATTTTTTTCACAACATAATTAAAGCTTTTAAAAAGATAAAAATGTTCCGAGATTTAAAAAAAAAAAAAGATTTTTTAGAATTTCATAAACATTGTTATATTATTAGTATTTAATATTTAACTTAAATAATTGTTATTATTTCAATTACTGATATTCAATATAACCTATTGGCGCTTTGATTAAAAAATACAACAAATTTTAGAAAGAATATTCTGAAGAAAGTTTTGGAATTTCATTATGAATCCCAGGGATAATTTTGGAGTATATGTTCAGTGTCTTACATTTTTTCATTGATTTAACTATTAATTGTTAATATAGAATATTATGAACTCATAGAAATCACAATACAATGGTAAATAAATATTGCTTGGTAATAAAATAAAAAATCGGCATTTATTCTACAATGATTTTGGAAATTTTCTTTTATGTTTTCATTTTGATGTTAATGTCATAATAAAGCTACATAATAAGTATGATTTAACTTATAAGATGCGTTTGGTTGTAATATCTTGTAAATTTGAATCAAGATCTTATCATAAATTTGAGATTAAAGTTAGCTTTTATTTTTACTTACTTCATATTAAAAAAAGTGCAGCACATTAGCCTTTATATAATTCCATAGTTCTTATATACATGACTGAATCAGTGTTAAATTTATTATCTCAATTTTGAGTGCATTTATTGAATTCACAAGCGATGAATAACCCAAAATAATTCACGGAAAATAAAGTTTGTTATGGCTTTTTAACCAAAATTATAAGGACTATATAAGCTAAAAACTACATGCAATGACTAAAAAAATATTAATGAGACCATCAAAAAAATCTTCAAAATTTATTTTTGCGTTAAGCTTCAAAAATTCAAAAGTCCATCAGGAAATCAAAGCTTGATTTTTATGACTGTAGCTGGAGACTGTTATATGGAGTTTGATCAATTATTTCATCGCTTTAAAAATAATACTTCGGGACACATTTTAGTACAAAAAGAACTTTTCAAAAAATCTGTTTTAAATGTAAGAGTTTTCTAAATCCCCTCTCCGTAGTTAAATACAATTGCTCCATAGACGTTTCGCATTGTTTTACCGAAACATCAAAATATCATATCAATTTTTGTGATAAAGTAATGTAGTTAAAGTAACACAGGAGTCGCTATATTTTCTATCCTTAAATAATTCTTAAAATGCAAAATAATTTCAGATTCTAAATATAGGCTTTCATTAGGCTTAGACTTGTTAATGCTATTTTGTTAATGTTACTTTTCATTTTTTGGGGCTGATTCTACAAAGACCTATATTAAGTGAAATCTGAACAGTTACAATAGATGATGGTGAGAATCGATCTCATGAGCTGCTATATTGAAGGCCAGAGCATTGCCCATTCAGTAGCAGGTTTTTGAGAATCTTCTTTCAGTTTTTAATAATCATCTTGCTATGATTTTTTTTTTTATTTGGCTATGATTTGTGCTCTTGTGTGATTGATTGCTCTATGATTTCTCGTTATGTTACAATAAATATTATAAGCAAATATTTAAAAACTATTTTATTTCAATAAAAAAATCGAATATGCATCTTTACGCCTATGTTTATTGAATAGATTAATTTTTTTACTATGATCCTCAGAAAATTTATGAAATTAAGTTCAGTATAAAGTCAAATATTTTTACCATGGTTCGAAGAATAAATGATTTGTCTCAAGTCTTAAAAAGAGTCCTAGATTTGTTTTATTAACACATAATGCAATTTAAACAGTTTATATTACTGATATGGAACACGTAATATTATTCTAAATAAAGCTATAGACACGTAATATAATCTTAAAACGATTCAATGAACTAGAACTCCAGAATCAGTATCATTTCAATAACAGTTAGTTAATAACACTTTTACAGTTAGTTAAAACATTGTTACACTGCTGAATTTCTCTCGTGATAGTTATCTAGTTTTACTATCTAAAACAGGAAGTAACCTACTTTTTAACAAACTAGCGACCTTAGTTAAAGGTTACTTTATATATATAAAATAACATTCAGTTTCAACTTGATGACAAAAAAAGCAATAACTACAAAGGTCAAGTGAAGAGTTCGGACTTCTTATTTTGTTTTTGGAATTGAGCTTCTTATCTCTTCCATCCTTCACAGATCTCTTATTTACTTCATCACTTGTGAAATATAGTTAGGATAAGAAGGATTAACATGATACTTTTTACTAACCATGTATCAGAAAAAAGAAATGGAAGCACTTTGATCTAGGCGGCCATAGAGATTTTGACTTGAACTTTTTAATGATGGTGTTAGTTTATATTTCTGAAGTGAAAGCTCTTGATTTGCTTAGTCACAATACTATGTATTTAATAATAGTATAGAAACACCATTATCTGTGATTTTTTAATATAACTAAAAAGTATGAATTTTTATCAAACGAAATGACATTATACTAGTAATGCCAGTTGGTTATTTCCGTGAAATAACATGTTCCTTTGTAAAATATGAGCCATTAGTAAAAGACAGGACTTATTCTTATTAATACAATAACTTTTATTCTTACGTCAGTAAAGGGAAATATAGCATATATACATTTATGTTTAATATAAACTTCACATAACTCCTAATGTAATAGAATGTAATATAGTACAAAAATTGCCATTCAAAGACGCAATTCTTATTTAGGTCATTCCTAATCTAATATAATGCTGATAACGGATTAAGTTTAAATTTCCATAAGCAATAGAATTATAACTATTAACAGTGGTTAATAAAATTTCAAAACTGATCACCATCCATGCCTTTTCATTAGTATTCAATCCCTGAAAACTTATACCATGACTAGATGGGGAAGCGAATCTTAACCACAATATCAAGTAGAAAATCATCGATAGACATCATATGTTCAATGATTTGATATCGTGTCTTCAAATGATGTTAAATAATAATCGAATAACTCAATCGACATTTTGAGCTAGACAGAATTTTTCTAAAATTCTTTATTGAACATATTTGACTCATGTTTGGCTATTTACTATAAATAGACTCTGACAGTGAAAAATTTTACTTAGAAACACAAATCTACATTATAACAATTAGGTTATAGCATGATGTGTTAATATGTTTACAAATATGATATAATTGAGCAATATATAGCAAAATCTATTAATCTAATGATATTTTATGGGCATAATTATTAATAACTCATTCATTTCTTTAGAAAAAAATTTTAATTTTTCACAGAACTTATGCAAAGTTAGGAAATAAATCATTTTTTTTTCTTTTGCAATTTAAAGCAAATATTATATTTACTTATTAAAAACAATTAGACAAAGAAATAAAAATGGGTTTATTCTTTAATTAAATTCAGTGTTATTTAAAAAATATCGGAAAAAAACCAGTTTTATTTTAAAATCTTTCAATCTAAATACAAATCTATCGACAGTTATTACTAAATTTCCAACTATATATAATAAAATAAACTCGAAATTTTCTTATAGTTGTCAAATTAATGATTTTTCTTCTCAATCAAGGGAAATGGGTCAGTATAAAATAAATAATTATCCTAAAATGACATTTATAATTAGCGAATGGATTTTATAATAAATTAGATCAGATAAAAGGATCTTGAATTACTGGTATGAAAAATTCAAAACATTTTAATACAATTGATTTATGTATACATTGTAATACCCTTCATATTATTTCAATTTAATTCATTTTAACGTACTTTAATGCAATGAAAGTACAATACTTCATTTCAAAATGATGAAATTATTCAATATAATTTTATCATTTCGTATCAAGTGAATTTTTGTATCATTAAATCATTTTGACTTACTTTATATAGTCACAATGGATCGATTATACAGATTTATTTGTTTCCGTAAATTTATATGGAACACCTTAAACACATTTATGATATAAAATGATGAAACTACATTAAACTGATTACAATTAATTGCTTCATATTAAATTAAAAAAGTTAATTTGACATTATGTTTATAAAATACCGAGTAAATAAAATTATGAAATTAAATTTTAAACTAATAATTTTGATTATATTCCAATGAAAATCTATTCAGTTTAAGATTGGAAAGATTAAATTAAAAATATAATTAAAAATTTATAATATATATAGATTAAATAGAATAGTAAATTAATAAGAGTTAATAATTAAGAGTAAAATAATAATTAAGTATAATAGAAAAATTAATTTATAAAGACTAAGAAAATATAATTAGTCAGCCGTAGATTTGCTCATCATGATTCTTGAGACTTATTCTTTATAAATAAGTTACTGCAACTACAAGTTCAACCAAATATTGTTTATTAAATTAATTTTATGCAAAAAAAATACGAATACTTAATTGTATTATTAAAACTTATATTTTAAGTAATTATTATTAGTTAATAACTCAATATAAACAGCTGACAAACATAAAAATATGTTGTCGAAAAGTATATTTTATGTAAACATTCAATTACATATCTTTCTATCAGACTATGGTGGATTCATTTAAGTAATACTATCCACATCTAAACTTTAATCTCCGGAAAGTTATAAAAAGCAGTTTTTATCATCAGTACTAGCATAAACTTTCTGATTGAAACTCTTTTGATTCATAAACTTTTTGATTGAAATAATTTTGATTCATAAACTTTTTGCATAAAATAATTTTGGTTCATGAACTTTTTGATTAGAAATATTTTGATTCATGAACTTTTTGACTGACAATATTTTGATCTTTTGGAAAAATAATCTCTTACAAATCTTATTGCTAGATGGTAATGGATAAATTTGAGTCTCTGTAACTGTATCTGAATATTAATTTCTTTAAATATTATAAAAAATATTCCGTACAAAACAGATTTCTGTATTTTTGTAGTTTATATTATTATTATTTTTTTTCTTTTTTGCGTTTCTCCGTATTCTTCATTTTTATTGTAGTTAAAAACTGTAAGAACACACCAGTCTAACAGCATGCAATTTATGTTAATTAAAAACTTTGCACACTTATTGCAAACATAAAAATATATAAATATTATGATGGGGAAAGAATAAGTAAAAAGACAAACAGGATTAAGAATACAAATTTAAAAAAAAGCAAATCCTCAGCATCTAATACAAGACAAGTAAATTAAATTTTTACGAAATATTAATTTTTCAGTTTACTACGACTCCAAGTTTTTAAGATTGTGTTTTTGATCTATTTCATGAAAACACTGATATAAGCTACCTTATCGGCAAATAGATTCCGTGAAATCACAGAACTGATAGATATGGCTATATAAAAATCTTCAAATATAGGCGAATACAAATTGTCTCGATGCATAAATTTATCAGCTACGAAGTAAAATTATTCGAACAAAATCTTAAATATTGCTTTCAACATTTGAGTTATTTCATTGATTATGATAATGAGCGAGTTTTTTTGCTATATAACTGATAGTATTATTTTTTAATGAATTATTTATATTTCAGTTTTATTCTTGATATTTCATTTATTCAAACTGAGCATATTTCAATTAAAAGTATGAATAACAACTATTTTACTTTTACATAATAACCTATTCTCAGATTTTTGTTGTAATTAGGATATGAACAGGATATAAATTGAAAGGAATAAACTTGAAAGAATGCTGGTCTGTTGTTTTAAACAGTAGAATATAAATGAAGAATAAAGAAAAGAATTATAAAAAAAATTGTATTTGAATTTTGAAGCATTTGATCCTTGAAGTTTTTAAGCATGTATATAATACCTCAGATCCTAAAAATACACATAAATCCCTAGAATCTTATAAATTTTGATTCTTCTTAAACTTTTGCCGAAAAATAATATAAAACAGAAAATTAAGAAACAAATTTATAATTAGATTAATAATTTTCAATTCAAATTTAAAAATTACAACAGATAAAAAAACATTCCTGAATTTGAAATTTAAGCTCTTTTTATATTTAAAATTAATTTATTAGAAATTTATAACTCAAGTAGAACTCAAACCTTATTAAATTACCTAAATTTATGAATTATTCTTCATAAAATTTTTTTTATTAAAATATATGTTTGAAGATTTTACAAATGTAGGCCTCTCTCTTTTATGTTTTCTTTCTCTTACTGATGCCAGAACAATAATTTATGACTTTAAAATATAAAAAAATGCATTTGAAAAAGCTTCAATATGTTCCATCAAAACTATTATTTATCAATTATGCGATATTATGTGAGCAATAAGCAATAATATAAAGAAAAATTAATATTTTATCTCAATTAATTTAATTTAAATTTAAAAAATCCCATTTAATTAACATTAAAATGGAGTGCAAATCATTTATCACAATCAGTATAGCACTGTTAATCCAAAAAAATTCAATGCTATTTTTGGGATCATTATTTGAAATATTTATGTAATCAAAAAGAGTGAACTGATATTTAAATTTTTTAAATTTGAATCTTTCCGAAGCCTTAAAAGATTATTAGAATCAAGTATTTCATCTCTTGCCTGATTCCCTTTCAACTAAAAAACAAGAAATTAATCGAGAAAGCGAAACTACTAAACCCCGTGGAATAAAATATTTCTCATGCTAAAATGTGAGGTAAGATGAAGGAAATGTACGGGATGAATCTTTACTATAACTATGCTTTTCACGTTTATTCATACATGTTTTGTAAAACACAAATCCAGGAAAGACCTAAAGTAATCCAGAAAAGCAAATCGTTGATTAGATTACATGTTTTCAGAATTATAAACAAAATAAATTAATTAATCAATTTATTCTGTCGAATGACTTTGAGAAGTTTTTAATCTGATGTAAAATGGTGTTCAGTATTCTAAAAAGAAGCCCTGAGGGGTTATTTGATAAAGATGTCTCATTTTTATGATCGAAAGTTCATAGATGATAATCCTGATCCATATGTATTTGCTAAGTTGATAACACTGAAGATAAGGAATTCGTCTTTTCTTCATTTTCCTCCATTGATATGGCTTGAAAGTCTCACTCTCTTTAAGAAGTGGAAACATCTTAATATCCAAGCATTTACCAGTCACATACTGTGATACATTTGGGTTTTATAAATGCAAATTAAGGGGACTCACTAAGGACACCTAGAGGTACGACTGCTTGTGAAGAGTTTGTAGTTCAATTAGAACCGTTGTTAAGCAATTGAAGACAGATGTTGTTTTTTTCCCTCTGCATACATGACTATAAAGATGAGTGCTTGGGAATTTTCCGTGTTTCCCCTTGCAACACGTAAATAGCGTCCGTTATCTATAAAAGGACCTCTTGGAAGACAATTGACTCAGTGGATATTAAAATGCATTTCAGCACATATAGGTTATCAGGCTGTTCCTTTTGTGGTGTCAAAATACGGTTAAAAATAACGTGCTTATAGTATTTTTTATTTATTTTTTTTTACAGTACAAAAAGCTTATAAATTTTAATATTTAGTGGCTATAGTTATACCATTTTACCAACTAACAAATAGTTAAAAAACGCAACGGTAGCAATCGTTAATGTTTTTAATTTAGTAAAGATTTTAATTGTGAAATTAATGCCATAGCTGTTAATTTATCATTCGTTGCGTTTGATTTCTAGATTCACAAGTTTGCGCTGCGCAATGGATTAATTGTTTCAATAGCACTTGAAAATACTTTTAATGAAATAAGAAAAAGCTTTTTTTTTGTGTTAATTAAAAGGTCTTTTTGAAATAGAGCAGTCTCCTTCATCTTGAAGAAAAATACTTAACTAAATCTTCAATAACACAAGAAATGAAGCTATTATACAAATATAAGGATTGAGAAAACTTGATATTTCGTCTTATTAATTACATAAAATATAAAAAACGTGACTCCTGAAAATAAAAACCATATTAATTACATTGAGTTTGTGCATTTTGAACTCTTTCTTTCTCTGAATGGGAAATCTTTTATTCCAATATTTCATTTCTTGGTGTCCTTGTTCATCTTCAAGTTTGACAAATCGAGGCTTTTTTGCGTGAATTCCCGTAAATTATAAAAAATACACAGAATATTTACTAACAATTAGCTGCCCAAGTTAGCCAGCTTTAGCTGTTAGTAGATTTCAATAATAGCTAACTTTCAAGAACAATTGGAAATAAATGATATTTTCTATTTTTAACGATATTTATTTACTTAACTTTATACAAAATTCTATTATAAGAAATGACGTCTTGCACTTAGATTATCTAAAAATAAATCGAATACTATGGAATATTTGAGAACTTAATTTTGTTATGAAGTTATTAGGTATGAAATTATTAAGCGGCGCATTAGGAAAAGCGTAAGTTTACTAGTTAAAATGAAGGGGAAAAAAACTTTTTCAAAAATAAAAAAGTTGTTTTTTAAAAAAAATAATTATGATAATATAAAAGAAAATTTTAATACCCCATACGTTTTTGTTGCTTTTGACTATTACATACAATTAATTGCCAAGAAGAACAAAGAAACCACAAGATTCAATCTTAGACAATTTAAAGAAAAAAGAAGAACCACACGCTTCTGCATTTGAAGCACTAGCAAAGAACTTCAGAACACTGTGTATTACATTGTTTAAATTAGTTATATCTATGTATCACTAGCTTTACAGAGACACATCAACTTTAATTATATTTAAAATCAATTTCAAACTCTGTAATCAAAATTTCGAAATGACGCATAACTTATTTGTTTTAAGTTAACCGAAGACCAATATATATATATATATATATATATATATATATATATATATATATATATATATATATATATATATATATATATATATATAAAATGTTCCAGCATCCCAAGATGTCACATTTGAGGAATACTTTTCAAGTATGTAATAAGTAAATGTTAATATGTTTGTTATTCTACTTACAATATAAGTTTTAATTTTAATGAAAATACAGCTAAAAATGAATTCCAAAATTTTTATAGACATGCACTTTCGAGTGGAAGTCGATTTCTCTTAGACTGTTGAATTGAAATTCAGGTTGTCAACCATTCATTTAATTCAACCCTTAGAAATAGAGAATAATATTTCAAACTCACTTCCAACCATTATTTCAACGTTTCTTGAATCCCCATTAATTAAATGTTGAGAAACCCATAAGATGTATTATATTTATAATCCATACGTTTGTAAACCGTTTCAGATTTTTCCTCAATAAAAGGAAATAAATTTTAAAATATATCTTCATAAAATCTGACTTCAGTTACTTCATATAATAAAACCAAATTTTGTTTCTACAACAAATCAATCTTAAGAAATATACTAAAAGTTAAAAAAAAAAGCTTGTTAATGTAAGAGAAGAAAGAAACCTTGGAGATGAAATGGAAAGAAAAAAATGTCACCGCGGTAAAAATGTCAGTGTTATCCACTCTGAAAGAATTCTTCAACCGAAGACTGTAATGGAGACAATAGAGACAGTGAGTGGCGGTACTTCATCGGTCTTTATTTAGAATCTAAGACTGAAATGTCAACTTAGTAAACTGGGCTCACTGTAGACTTCCAAAATGAAGAATGGTTAAACAATGTTATTGATGTTCATCCAATCTCTATTTATCTAAATAAATAATGATATAAATTCACACACAAATGAATTTTTTTTGCGTTTTTTTATTTTATTAGGATTTTTATTTCTTTCAGAAATGCAGTAGACACAAAATAGTTTTCTTAGTAATAATACAAATAATTTTTAAGCCTTCACTTTTGATGTATCTTATATATTGACATCAACCTCTCTCTCTCTTTCTGTTTTTTTATTTTAAAATTAAAAACTGAATTAAAATTATTTTCTTCAATTGTTGTTGTTGTTGTCGTCGTGTGCCAGCCAGGCCAGCAATATGGGGTGCGCTGCTCCACTTTTCCAACTGAACCATATTTGGTGTGGAGTCCGACTTTCTCAGTACACACATGCCATAGGTACCCGTTTATAGGGTAGGCAATCATTCACACACACACAAAGAAAGGACAAAGATAAGAAAGAGAGAGAGAGAAAGTACATCCATGCCCGAGGCAGGATTCGAACCCAGTCCCACCCATCTGTAGTCAGGTACGCTAACCACTAGACAGGTTGGGCGGCTTTCTTCGATTAAGAATAGGAATTTCATGCAAAAATCCACAAGAATTTGTAAGCTCTACGTTTTAGTATCAATGTTAGCATATTATATTCAAATTTTTTTGCAACTATTGCTTTGGTTTCTCTATTTTATGGCATCAACAAGAGAGACGCAGTCTAATAATTGAGAGGAGAAATTTGTTACTATCTTCCCTATTATGCAGTGGAACTCTTCTTGGCTCAATGATTAAGATGCATTTATTAGATAAATAATTAGCAGTTCTATTTTATTCTTATCAAGTTGCAGAGAAAAATCGAAAATAGTTTTCTTTTTTCGTAGATTTGTCTGCTGAGTTGGATGTTTAGAATATATTAGTTTGGGGGAAAAGAAATCCATTATTTTTACATGAACTTTTTGTAACTTCTTTCAGATTCGCTTTGTAAAAAGGTTTAAAACAGTTTTCATGTAGATTTTTAGGTCTTGCGCGTTACGACTGCTGACATGCGGTTAACTTCTATCATTTTTGATATTTTATAGACATTTTCGACGATGCTGTATCCACATGCGAGGTGCATCTTTAACATCCAAATACCCAAACGGAATCGACGAAACCAAAATTGTGCGTAACTGGTTGTTACAGTCATATAATGGACGATAAACACCTTTCACAATTTTAGCCACCTGGTTAGCATTTTCGCCATTATCAAAGAAACACTAAAATGTATCGAATTTTCTGTTTGTTGTCGTCTATTTTTAAAACCTTGTACTCGTAACTGAATGAATCAAACAAAAAACAGCAAAGAGAATATTTTAGTGTCAAATGTCACCTTTCCAATGAGCATAAATTTGAAATTGTTTGATAGATAACTCACGAGATAGCGATCACTACAGACGTCTACCGAAAAAATAATGAATAACTTTTTCCCCAACCTAATATTTCCAGGAATATAAAGGATTGAATTTTCTTGAAGTATGATTAATTTAGAATTCTTCTTAAATACAATATCAGTTTAATATTCCATAAAAGCAGCCTCATTTTGTAAGATTGTGTTTGAGTTAATTAGATATTAGACGCAATAGCTAATAAATGTGTAACCATCTAATTATTATAAATAATAAGAACATCAAGAATAAATTAATGTTTATTAATCATAGAAATATGTCATACGCTTCTAAGAACGTTATATGTGAAAAATATGAAAAAGAAATTATATGTAAGTTATGTATTTAATGTTTATTATAGTGGCCTTGAGAAGGTAAAGAATGTCCTTGATAAGAAATGAAAGCTTTTATTTTTTTTTATCGAACTTTTACTGTTTTGTATTGGTGACCTAAAACATTTGGCTTCAAATAGCTTTTTCTAAAGCTAAAATCGCGCCAACAAAGTTCCAATTTACGCAGATTACAAATTTCTGCACCAGAAAAGTATCTAATATAAAACTAAGAAATTAAGTTTATTCCAAATCAAAATGGTGATTTCTCAGTTTTATTAACACAATCATTACTTCTAATTACATTCCTGTGTTTTCTATTTATTTCATAACAAGTATCATCAATGAACTCATTTGGAACATAATAACCTCAAGCTAGATTCAGAAAAACATCGAACTAAATTGCTATCCAAAGCTCACATATATGGAAGAAAACGAATTATTTTCATTATAAATTTAACAACTAATTAATGGATCACAGTTTTGAACATTTATTGCAAAACTGTTTATTTTTTCATTAATCACATTACTCTTTATTTATAAAATTTAAAATGCAATAATATACATTAAATATAAATTGTAAAAATTTAGTTGCATAAATAAAATACTTTCGATATTTATTTGTACTTATGAACTTTACAGAATCAAATTTAATCACTGAAAATTCTGAAAATTATTGAAAATACATTCGAAATATGTATTTATTATCTTAAGTTTTGCTTGATTTCCATTATTTGCTTAAACTGTCTGTATTACTTAAATCATTCTTGAATAAGCTTGAGTATTATTGAAAATTCATTGACTAATGTGTAAATTAAGTCATCAAAAAATCAATTTTAACGTTTAACATAAATAAAAGATTTGTCTATTAATGAATAAAAATTCTATTTAAAAACTAATTTTGAGTCATTTTTTACGCTTTTGTATATTTTTTTCAATAATCAATTCATTTCAATTAAATATGTATTTTTTTTCAATTCTCAAATATTTTTCGAAAACTAATATTTTATTAATATTTTACTATTATTTTGGGAAAACTAAGCACAGCGAGAGAAACAAAGGACATAATTTCTAGGTTTTTTTTATCAATGAAATCAATATAACTCCCTATATGTTCTTAAGTTTAATTCGCCATTCAGTATATTTGTAGTGTTTTTTTTCCTTGACACTCATTAAAATTTCAATTTAATGAATAATAATTAAAAAAATGAATTTCTTAAATAATAATGCAATCAAAACCAGTTCTATTTATAAATTTACGACTAATTAATTATTAATGGAGATAGAGATTATATTTCTCGTTATAAAATTAAATCAAAATTATATAAACGCCGTTGCGATGCATTAAAAAATTATTTTACAGTTTTACATTCTTGTTATGTTTTAATCACGGAGCAAAATCTCAACCGAAAAAATTTCCAGGAACTATGGCAACCCTAAAAATTTCCTCGGATCTTGAATTTCACTTGTCAAGTGTGGTTACTGAGGAACTGAAACGGGAACGAGATTTCGTAATCGGACACCCTGCACCTGTTATTCTTTCAGTCCAAAAAATAATCATGAAAAAATTGCATCAAAGTACTTGATTGTTAATTACTTACTGATTCATTCTTTTTTTTTTTTTCATTTTATTAAAGAGTGACTGCGGGATAAACAAAATTTTAATTAATAAATCACTGTTTTTTTTTCCTTGTTAAATACAAAACAAAATCAAATGTCTTGTCTCCCTCCCCAATTTTCAAAATATGCTTAAACATGTGACTAAGTTCTTTTAAAATATGCAAATATTCTTTTATCATTCCTATATATATATATATATATATATATATATATATATATATATCGATATGTATATATATATATATATATATATATATATATATATTAATCAGTTATTAAACGTACTTTTTTATATTTTCTTATTTATTTAGGGTTTCTATTTTTAAACATATTTTTTTTCCTATACAATGAAATATATTTCCGTGTTGAAGATTTTCTGTATAAATATTTAATTTATTTTAAAGAATGCTTGTTGTTTTAGTAAGTACATTTATCTCATTACTATAAACAACAAGCATTATTATTATTATTTAGTAAGTACATTTTAGTTGTTTTTCGGGTTGATAATTTGCCG
>JAPDSC010044681.1:74493-87184 GCA_026290005.1 Latrodectus geometricus
GTAATTAATTCATAATGTTCACAAAACTCTGTTTGTCTCTATGATAATACTAAATTTTAGAACATAAAACTGTAAAACAGTTTTTCTGTATATATTATAAATAATATAACTATTTAATTTGAATTCGGGTGAATTAATTTAAAAATGAGCTTTAATAAAGAAATTTGTAATTTAACATGTAATAAATCATTTCTTCTTTTTTTCTTTATTTTTCTGTAAATAATGTAGTAAACAAAACAATATTGAAAAGCACATTAGAAATTATATATTTTTAAGTTTAAATATTTATTTATTTCCGTAAAATACACTTTATTATTTCAGTCACAAATTACAGGGATTGAATATACAATTCATTTAAATTAATTAATACAATGCATTTAAAAAATTAAATTCATCTGAAGTAAATCAGATTAACATTCTTTTTAGTCATTTATAACAATTTCTCAAAATAAATTAAATAAAAAGATCTTTTGTATAAAAAGGTAATAGAATGTGGTATATAGTTTTAAAATGCACAATGAAAAATTTGTTTCTTAAAATATAATTTTAAAATATTTATTTAGAATTAGAATATTAATCAATTTAATATTATAGTTCTGAAATCGCTTATTCAGCATCAATACATGTTGAATTAAATCCTGTAATCAATATTATACAATTCTAAATTCTTTTTTAAAAATCAAATTATTTCAATTTTTAACATTAAATAAGAAAATCAGTTTCAATTCTAAAGTGTATTTTAATCTACACTTAAATTTATCTCTATATTAAATTTGTTTACCAACAAAAAAAGTTAAAAATAAAAAAGGAAATGAAAAGCTTTTTTATATTGTTCTTTACATATGCTCTAATAGGCATTTTTAAAATTTTGTCGAAAAATTTTCTAGATATAATTTTTATACTAGTTTTTCGAATCATGTGTAATGAAATTACTCTTTTGCGAGAGCTTTCATAGTAAATAGAAAAGTCGCAAGATGGCAGCACTAACAAACATTTAGTAAAAAAACATAGATTACTGGACTTCTAAAATACAACTTATGACAAATGTGCACAAAAAAATTTTTTTTTCTTCAAATTATTGTAAAACATAGTCGCATTAAAGACACATTTTTTTCTATATTAAAGAAAGACTTCTTGCTGTGCAGGTAAAAATAGTAAGTAAACTATGCGATAATTCAGATTTTGGTAAGAAAATGTTTAATGAAATTAATTTGTATTGTATCTGAAACGTTACAGTAAAATAATTATAAAACATTTTCTCTGGCAATGTCTTTTTTTTAATTCTATAATTAAGAGTATTATTTTATGATTTTTAAAGTTTGAAAATTCATTTATATTTTAGTATTTTATAAATTTTTAGTGAAGTTTAATTTTTAAATTGCAATATACAAATATGGTGTTAACTCATTGTTGTTTTAAAAATAGTTAAAGAAACTCCTTACAGAAAACTATAATAAATAGATTATACATTTGAAATATCATATAGAACAGCAAAAAAGAAAAATTCAAATTTTGAAACAAAAATATTGAAAAAATAGTATCAATATTTTTACTACCAAGATAAGAATAAAATTTTACCAGATCATTTATTCAGATTTACCTTTCTTTGCATACAATTTTTAAACTTTTACGTTTTCAATGCAAGCAATTTTTTTTACTATTTTTATTTTAATTTCGCTGTTATAAAATTTTAGCCCTACTTGACAAATTAGTTGTATAAAACCATTTAACATAACACAATATGATGAAAATTAAATTATTTATTTCATAAAGTGTGTTCATTATACTTGTGCTCAATGTTATTTTAATTCAAATAATATGATATATATAATTGGAAAGAAATTCATTTATTTTTACGAATAATCAATCTCTATGAATAAGGATTTTTTTATTTTTATATCTTCACTAAAAAAGAAAATGGTTAATATTAAAATAAGTAACAACATTTAAAAATTTATTTAAAATTAGCTAATAATTTATTTTCATAGTTATTCTAAAAAGATCATCAAAAAGAAAAGTTTGTTGTTTTCATAATAATAATTATCTACGTTAACAGTATTTTTAAAATTATTATTCTATTAAAATCATTCAATTTAAGCTATAAAAAAAGGCTGTTAGTTGAAAATAAGTTACCTATATCGTAATTTAAATAATAGATAAAACATACAATTTATTTAGTTTGCAATGGTTTTAAAAAAATTACATGAAATCGAATTGAATTAATTTTCAATCAAGTTTCTTCTTTATTTTGAAGCTGGAATTGTTATTATTAAAAACTAAATTATTCTGAAATGCAAAAATTTAAATTTTCTCTGTAAAGAAAGATTAGAAAATATAGATAATTTCTCAAGGAATTGCTTGATTATGGAATTCTAATAGTGGAAGCAGTTTTCAATAGAAAACGTATACCCTTCATTAAGAGAAAAAGAACTATTTTCAAAATTAATTATTGCCTTATTTAAGAAAATAGTAATTTTGCTCCAAAAATAACTTTTTTATTTCATTGTCTTTTTAATCATATTTACTACTTGCTTATTTTTGTTCGAAATGTTATTTTACACCACGAAATGAAATCTCAATATTGATATGCTCGAAAAATATCGAATGAGTTGTGCAAAGCTTGAAATTTCTTTTTGTTAATTATTAAATATTAGCGTCTGACTCTTTTTTATGAGGCTTATTCTGTATTTCTAATTGATAGTGAATTGAGAAAATAATAGATTTTTGGTTTTCTCAAACCAAAAATCTATTATCTGTTATTAAAATATAGTAAAACAGAGGAAATAATTTTTTTAAAAAATTACCAGAGGAATTTCGGAGGAATGAATAATCTGTTGTCACTCCTTTTTTTTTAATCCTGGTTCAGAAAATACGTAAAGATGACAATTTAAAAAAAGTGAAATAATCATGTCTCCCTTCTTGAATTTAATAGTTACGGAACAATGTGTATGCAATGTGTGTAACTTTACAGTGAGTTCAAATCGGAGCTGATTTGTTTAAATTAACTGCACATGTTGTAATCAGATTCATGAGTTAATTATAAATGAAATTTAGTCTTAAAAAAGAGCCATTGCTTTAATAAAAATGTATTATTTTAAACATTTCTTTTTATTTCATGATAAATGTTTAGAATACCAATACATAAAATTTTAAAAAGTGTGATATTTTAATAGTGCTGCCCTCTATGAAAGAAAGTGAATACTAATTTCCAAAATATCCATTCTGATTACTAAATTTTATGCTTGCCAACAAATGACAATGTGGGTAGCGGTAGTCGCTGAAACAATTTTGATTTGAAAAATTATAAAATATTAAATGATTTAGATTTTGCTTTATTTTTAATGTTGAAATAAGAAAAAACAAAAGAATTTGTCAAATGTTTTAAAATTAAAATATCGTAAATAACTGTGTATTAAAAATTTTTTTGAAAATATTTTGCTTAACAGTAATTAAAGCATGTGTTATTCAAGGAATAGAAGGTATAATAAGAAATTAGATTGCTGGTAAGCAACAATTTATCGCCATGATATTTTTATGTCAGTATTTTGTTATTTTTAGGAAACACTCTTGCTATCTTTGAATGATGATTTGTTTCACAATTTTTTTAATTATTATATTTAAACAAAATTTTGACTACGATGAAAAAATATAACTCAAATTACTACATTTAAACTTCTGGTTTCATTTCTATCAGATGTTTTCAAGCATAAATATTAAATTATACTTTTGTTAAAATTCAGCAATTCATCATCAGAATAAATTCAGTCTCAAAATGAATTATTAGTATTTTTAAACACGCATTAATATTATTTTGTATTTATATGCATTAATATTTATTTATGTTTAATAATTTTAACAAAATGATAATTTGAAAGTAAATTACATGAGTATTTCTATGTTGTAATTATATATTCCTGGTTTTTAGATAAGTTTTAAAATTATTTTTTTTAATTGATACTGTAAATAAATTTTGGCTAAAAATAGCCAACTTATTATTAATCACAATATTAAACTTTGGTTAGAATGTATAATTACGTTGAAGAATTCAGAATAATTGTTTGATAAATTGATGCCTTTAAAACAACATTAGCATATCAAATCAATTGTGTTTCTACACACTAAGTAAATACTTTTCTTATCGATATACATAAAGATGAGTATCTTCTTAGGAATCCCTGAGATGGATTCTGAAACTCATGAGTTCATCAAATAATAGGACAGATTAAAAATTAGGAAATTTAAATCTTAGACCATTTTCTTTACTTTGAATATTCCAAAATTAGTCAATGAAAATATGACGATTTTCTTATGCCAAATTTTATTATAGTTTTAATGATAATGATATTATATAATTTGTCTTCCTACAATTCTTTCATTAAAATATAACAGTGCTTATCTTGATAAGTATGATTTATTTTATATGATAAAGTTAATTATTATATACTTATTTAATATCATTTTGACATTATATAATGGTCAAGTATGTGACAATGCTTGAGTATGATTACCCAACAATGTTTTAATAACAGATGCTAATACTTTTCTTAATTTTTTAATAGTTAAAATTTACAGACTTAAGAACAAAGAAATATTATCATGTATTTTAACAATTCTTTTTAAATAATACTATATAAATATAATATTTATAAAACGAATAAGTATATAATAATGTACGTTTAATTATTGGGGATTTTAAATAATGTATTATCTGGATTATTTAAAATAATTTTAATTTATCGCTTCATGATTTCTAATTATTTTTTTTATTTCGTTTTAATTTTACATTATAATTATTTATGAATACATATGAGCAGAAATTAAGTTTATTGAATTGTAAAGGAAAAATTCTTGTAATAAATAATTTTCTAATTTAGATATTTTATTTCGTCAGTAGATGGCATCACAAGCTCTATCTAGGAGAAGTAGCAGAAAAGTAGTCCCCCTGTGTGCAGAGCAGGGATCATCAACACATGCTATATTGGCATTTATCTCATCATTTTTTTGCAATATTTGTTTACTTGTATCGTGTATGTGTTTTAATAAATAATTGTTTCTTTTTTATCTGGTAATGTATCCATTTATTTTCATTACACAATACACTATAATTTTAAAGAAATTTTAAAAATTCACTTTTCATTATCATTGATTTTTAAATAATTATATATATATATATATAATTCATTAAATTTGAATCATACTCGTATTATCTAAAGTAATATATAAAACCAAAATTAAAATCTCCAATAGTTAGTTATTCGTATCATCGACAAATTTTTTGCTGTTATTAGTTAAAACATTCTTCTTTTATTTTCTTAATTTACGAAGTTACACGCAATCTAATGTTTTTTTAATTATTATATTTTTTCTATATTTTATATAACAAAGTTAATAGATTTTTCAATAATCGATTCATTCATTTACACAGAAATAATTGACTAAAGCACACTTCAATGATAAAAAATAAATAAAATTGAACAGTACCTTACTGCATACATCAATCTAAATAAGGTATTTCATAATAGCTATGAAGCTCTTATTCCCTTTGGAAAGGTAGGTGGCTCCATCTATTGTTAGTTCATTGCATCGTTAATTTTCCCACTATCAGTGTTCATACTTTGTTTGAATCCAGTGCTTCTCATGCGGATTTATTTTTACAGATATTTGTATAGAAATGAATTATTTTCACAACTAGTCTCCTGTAATCATATTCATGCGTTGATTTGCATGATAAAAGATCGAGCCAAGATAAACGTTGTGACTTAATAAATTAAATTATGTTTTTGCCTTTAGTAAAAATGCTTTTCTATTTTCTTATTAATTTTTATTCTCCATGGATTACTATTTAACTGAATCGGTACATACTTCTTACTCATTATTTTAAGTTCAAATATTCTTACGTTATAAATATCTTTTAATATCAAGTTCCAAGTCTCACAACCATATCTCACTACAGGCTGGATAATTGTTTTTTACATCTTTAATTTGATTACTTTAAGGATTAGTTCCTTTCTTAAAAGATGTCGATAAGAAAAAAAGCATGTGTTCCACTTTAAATTCCGAATCAATATATAGATTATTATCTTAACGACAAATCATTTATTTTTTAGCCAAGGTACATTAGAAGCCAAATCATTATAAACTTTTAAGGAACATTTGCGAGATGCTAGAAATCGCTAGCCAAGAGATAACATATTATAATTAATTAATGGTGAATTAATCAAATTATTATTACATTGTAGGTCAAAGTCAGCGGTTGCCTGGTTGGTTAGGGCGTCTTTATCATTACCGGAAGGTTGTGAGTTCGAATTCTGGCTTGACCAAATATCCATCGTGTTAGAATGTAACACTTTAAATATGTCTTGGTTGCAATGTCATCCATGTGAAATGATACCTCATGGGAGTGGCAGGCCATGTATTGGAGAGTCTTCTGCTTGGTCTCTGCTTCTAAATTAAGAAGACTCCCAGCCGGCTGCTTCTATCTAACTGGTAGAGCCTAACTCGGGGCTAGATACAGAGAAGCATGCTGGTGCAATAATATTGTAGGTCATAATGAAGTAATAGTTAATCATTGCGATATTCATTACTTCTATTGAAATGAAACAACAAAATTTATCGGAATTAAAATATTGCACAAATTTAAAATTCTCATTGACATATTGATAAAAATTTCTCAGGATTGAGTTAAGTTGAGTGATACTATCTGCGAATGCTGAATAATTTGATCAAAAAATACGTTAAGAGTACATTTCAAAGTATTACATTCATATCTTGGATCATCATAGCATAGAAATAGAACACCGCTCTTTAAATGGAAAGGTTCCGGATTCGATCCCAGATTTTGAACAACAGAAGTTTGCTTTGTTTGTGGTTTAACGGTCCTTTATTGTACGCAATAACTAATTCAATCAAGACAAGGGGATTCAAGGTGATTCCGAACCACTAAAAGCATCCATACCCAAAGTTGGTTTGGAACCCACGAACAGTTGAATGGAAGGCTAAAGCGCTACCCCTTTGGCTGTTGAACAAAGACCTTTGGATGCTGTGTTTTAACTTTTTGCATGCATATCTGTCGGGTTTTTTTGCTTGGGAGTTTTCCTGGTTTCCTCCCTTGATACAAGTAAATTCGGCCCACAATCTATAAAAAAAGTCCTCCCGGAACCCAATTAAATGATAGTTATAATTCCTTATCCTAAAGCTTTAGGCCCGTTAGGCAATCCAGAACGCGTTGTCAAAAAATATTCATGTTTGATGTAGGTGTTGAACGCGTGAAATGCGGAATTGTAAGCAAGAGAGCTAATCATTCAACACTTCCATGATATCCAAGGCAGAAAACACTCACATTCGAACAGCATTGCATATTAAGTAAGTCATGATAGGTAAAAATACTTATACTATTTAAAACAAATCATTTGAGAGTTATCAAACAATGTCATTAACTGTATCAACATAGATATCAGGAAATCAATTGAAGCACAAGCTGATGCAGGTGTATTTCCTATAATGTATCCATTATCGATATGAAAAATGAAAAAGAAATTTCATTTAATTTTTGCATCAGACCAGAAGCAACTGGCAAAAATTGTTTTCTATTCTTATGATAATGAAGATGATGGAAAATACTCACTATCAAATAATGAACGATGCACTGAATGCACTAAATAAAATTTTAATTCATAAAATATGATTGACAGTTATTATTCATTCTTGATTCAATTTAGAAAATACCTATATTTAATCATATTTAGGCCTAACGACTTAAGTACTCCAGAATATAACTTGATGTTCTTTATCACCAGACTATAATTGTCAAGTTGAATCTCGTGTGACGTCACACTATTATTTTTAAATATAGTGAGCAGAAATAATAATTTTTAGTACAAAAATAAGAGAGTCTCTTAATTTTATGAATCTCATAAAACTACTTATATTGCTCTCAATATTATCTCTCACATTTATAAAAATATATAGATATCTAGATCTTTAAATATACATTTCTTAATCTATCTCTCTATGTCTTCTCTCTTATATTAATAAAAAGATGTAGTTATATCTAGATCTTTAAAGATATAGTTCTTAATCTATTTTTAAAGGTATATTATCTACCTCTAAAAATACAGTTCTTGTCATAATAGTAGGATTTTGCTTAATTTTAAATTAGTGTACTTGTTAGTTAGATTAGTTAATTTTATTTTATTAACAAAATAATTTCATTTCTTACTATCATAAATATGGTAATAGTAAATTTTATTTTGCTAGTTAATAAAAGAACGGACACTTAAAAGAATGTATTTAAAAAGTTTAAATAATAAAAGAAAATGCATAAATAAGGCTTATAATTTTAACCCCAACATAAAAAATATACCGTACTAATTAGTTTTTTAATACGGAAAGGATATAAATTAAATACAAAAAAAAACTGAAACTATGTTTCCTTGATTGCAAACATGTAAAAATAAATTAAAGTTAATCTAATTTATATTCGTCATATAATGTTATTTAAATGCAAATTACATGAATAATCCACACAGAGAAATGTGAAATTAAAGAAAAAACTTCATTTTATATTTAAATTAAGATGAATAACACTTCAAGGTTTTTCATACAATTTGACGCGAGTCTCTTGTGTTAATAAAAACTTCTGTTAAAAACATTTCCGGTAAACTGATGTTTTCATTTCCTCATTTGTGAGAAAAATAATTGTGCAATTTCCCTGCTATACGTGTTCTCAGATAAGTTATAATTGATCAAGTAAAAAAGAAAAGTCTCTGAAAATTTACTCAGTTTTCTTTTCGTATTAAATTTCTTTCTCTAGGTCTCCTTCCTTTAAAATAAAACCAACAAAAAGTATTTTCTGTAATTATAGTTTTTTTTTAAATAACTCTAAAAATTTCTTAAGATAATAAAATTCAACTTTTAAAGATATAATTTTCATTATTAAAATATAGTAGGTTTTATTTTTGAATCAATTATTCTATTCATTACATCGGCAAGACCAGAATAAGCTAACTATAGTCTAACTATTGTTGTATGAACTTCACGTATATTTCACTTCGTTTAATGGACAGCATGACGAAACACTGACCAAGAAAAGAAGAAAGTTGCAAGGTATTTCATAAATCACCGAGTATTATAAATTTCAAAGAGTAGATAATATTCTCTTGCACTCTCTTAAGCACCCACCCGAATAAAGGTACATGCAGAAGATACAGTGCAGCGTTCATGTCCCTTTGTTCTACAGTATCTGGGATCAAACTTAGAACCTTTGATTTTGAAGAGATCTTTCGCATTTTTAGTCCACTTTAAACCTAATGTTGATCTTATCCGCATATCCTTTACTGTGGTGGAATTGATGGTTAGAGAAAGAATGCCAACTTCGATAACATCCTCGTCATAGACCATTTAAACAGTGATTGAAAAATACTTGAGAGAATCGTAGATATATTGTGAAAGGCAGACAGTTAATTGGAACTTTTGGTTTCGTTATTTGCCAGGGGTTGGTGATTCTGAGACAGTATGGAGTAATCGTGTCGGAGAGAGATAAAGTGTTAATTACTTTGTTTTCGATTACCAAGAATAGCGGAAGTTTTACTCCTTGGTCGATCAATATATATATATATATCTTATAAAAATTTTAGGAAAGTGTCTAAATTAATGTTTGTGTGTTAATGTGTAATGTATGTGATCTAAAAAGATTGTGTTTTGTGTTATTCAGCTATCCTTGAGATGGCGGGGTGAACATCACAATGGCGCAGTTGATAGGATCATGAGAACATCACAGGTACGATTAAAATTGCAAAATGTGTGAATTCAAATTGTAATGTGTTTCTGAGTGAACAGAAAATTACTCAGCAATAAAATAACAACGTACGATAGGCAATATTCTATTTAATATTATAGATATTCGTTCTTCCTTTTGATGACAAAAATAAAAGCTATAACCCATACATTTTCATGCAAATTGGACATAAATATATGCCATTTTATGACTAAGCAAATTTAATGGACAACAGTGTATATGGGTGAAAGGGAATAATACACTACTGGCCATTAAAATTGCTACACCAAGAGGGCGACATGCTATAGACGTGAAATTTATACGAAAGGAAGAAGGTGCTGTGATATGCAAATGATTAGCTTTTCAGCGCATTCAGACAAAGCAGGAGCCAGTAGCGACACCTACATTGTGTTTAAATGAGGGAATTGTTCAGCCGGTTCCTCATACACAAATTGCATTTGAACGTTGTTGCCTGGTGAAAAGTTGTTGTGATGCCTCGTGTAAGAAGGAAAAATGCGTACCAGCACGTTTCTGACTTTGATGAAGGTCGAATTGTAGCGTACCGGGATTGTGGTCTATTTTATCGCAGTATTGCTGCTCGCATCGGTCGAGATCCAATGACTGTTAGCAGAATATGGAATCGATGGGTTCAGGACGGTAATATGGAACGCCATGCGAGATCTCAACGACCGCCTATCACTAGCAGCCGAGAAGACAGGTATATTATCCGCATGGCCGTAATGGATCGTGCAACCGCGTCACGAGCCGTGAGTCAAGAAACGGGATCGTTTGGAAGACAACAAGTGTCTGCATGAACAGTTCGATGACGTTTGGAGCAGCATGGACACTCAGCTCGGAGACCATGGCTGCGGCTTTCCTTGACGCTGCGTCATAGACAAGAGCGCCTTCAATGGTGTGATCAACGACGAACCTGGGCACACGAATGGCGAGACGTCATCTTTTCAGATGAATCCAGGTTCTGGGTACAGCATCATGATCGTGGTGAACGCACACTGGCAGCGTGCATTCGTCATCGTCATACTGGCCCATCACCTGGCATGATGGTATGGGGTACCATTGGATACACGTCTCGGTCACCTCTTGTTCACATTGACGGTGCTTTGAACAGTGCACGTTACATTTCTGGTGCGTTACGACCCGTGGCTCTACCCTTTATTCGAGTCCTGTGAAACCCTACGTTTCAGCAGGATAATGCCCGACCGCATGTTGCCGGTATTGTATGGACCTTCCTTGATACGAAACATGTTCGGCTGTTGCCCTGGCCAGCACGTTCTCCAGATCTTTCACCAATAGTAAACGTCTGGTCAATGGTTGCCGAGCGACTGGCTCGTCACCAAACGCCAGTCACTACGGTTGATGAACTGTGGCATCGTGTTGAAGCTGCATCGGCATCTGTACCTGTACATGCAATCCAATCTCTGTTTGACTCAATGCCCAGGCGTATAACTGCTGTTATTACTGCCAGAGGTGGTTGTTCTGGGTACTGATTTCTCTGGATCTATCCAGCCAAATTTTTTGAAAATTTAATCACTTGTTATTTCTTGTATAATATATTTGTCCAATAAATATCATTTTGTTACCTGCATTTCTTCCTGGTGTAGCAATTTTAATGGCCAGTAGCGTATTATTTGCCAATTATATCAGTAAACTTCACTGATACCTCAATAAACGCGTGTGTTAACCTACAGATTGCAATAGAGAATTATTTATTCACCATAAAAGAATTAACACTGACTTAAATGAAACATTTTTATTTCTCTTGCAGTAATAAACATGTTTGCATGATAAATATCATAAGCCTTTTAAAAGCCAATTTTTTGGAACATCATATTCAATAAAAAAAAACAGATAAAAGAAAATTCCGCAATTTGATAATGGCAATATGAGTTAAAAATCCAAAACGAAAAGAAAATGCACACAAAAGTTTCTCCTTTTGAATAATAATCATTTCAGAAAGAAATATCCGAATGAAAAAAAAAAAAAATGAAATGAGTGAAAAAAAATCATTCCGAGCTTTGGAGAAAGACCCAATTCGCTATAATTTTGAAATCTTTTGTTGAGCGAGTATCGAATTTCAACGTCATTAAAATTTGAAGATACGGCATCCATTTTTTTCCCTCCTCCTTTACAACTCCTTTCTATCTGCGTTACCTTTAATAAACCGCTTCATTTATATTTTTTAAGGAGTTACTCACTTGTTCACTGTTATTTGTTATTTTTGCGGCAAGCTTTTTGACTCTTGGCCCCGCTACTAAGCCTTTTAATGGGAATACTTTAAATAAAAGGTTGATGACGTTAGGTGTTGGATTACTCGAGACGATGGCGAATAATAATGTATATGCCTTCGCTACCAATTCCTTAAATTGATATGGATTGTTTTGTGAGGTTTTCGTTAAAAAAAATTGTAGCTTACCTCATTTGGCAGTTTTATCGCCATTTTTGTAATTTATCGCCAAGAGATCCATTGTCATTTTTTTTAAGTGAGTGATAAATTTGGTTAAATAGTTCTGCATGATATTTTGAATTTTTTGATGCATGTATGATATTGCGAATGCTCATTTTTGATCGTTTTAAGAAATTATTGTAAATATTATTTTCAATGTTATTTCTTATTTTATGTAATGTAAATAGTCTTTTTGGGATACATTTTTAGGGGTGGGTAGGGGAAAAAGAAATCAATGATTTTATGTGAAATTCAGGACTTTATTTAATATGGTTTGGATTCGTTTTGTGTTCATACAGTTTAAAATTGCTTCATGGTAGATCTTCAACCCTCATCAAATGCATTTTCAATATGAAATATACTTAAAACTGAATCGACTACAGTTACAGTTTCAGACCCTAACTTGCATTTTCGCCATTATATATATATATATATATATATATATATATATA